>MU686300.1:31248-69694 GCA_026770625.1 Nicotiana glauca | reverse complement strand
GGGGGGGGGGGGGGCATCACCCTCAGAGGTTATATTTTTGAGAAAGATACTTCACGCCTAAGAGGGCCACGATAGTATAACTTTGTAATGGACCAAATAGTCAAATGAACCGTGTCCATATAGAATAGTCGAGCCTTGACGGAAAAACATGTACGCATGTATCAACTATTCAAAGAAGCATTCTGGTTATATCAAAAACACTTTGTATATCATACGAGCTCTACATTTACAATCCTACGGGAAGCAGCTTAAGGGCCAAAACACCTCTAAATACTCGAGGAGTGTCACTGACAGTCAATGCATCTGAGTCACTAAAAATTCAGATTTGTAAGACCTCAAAGAGGCACCCCTCGAAACAAAGGCCAAGGCCAATATACTCGGGGACTAACTTTTCGAACAAGTTTGGAAAGTTATTGGAAAACAAGTTCAAGAGACAAACCCGAAGGCTACGACTATACTAAAGATTATGATCACATAAAGGCTACAACCAAAATAATGCGATTCGAAGATGCCCGACTTCCGCTATAAAATTAAAGTCCTTCAAACATTGAAAAATCGGTTAATTCAGGCTATCCCCGGCAAAAGAAAAATCTAAGGGGCCTCGATAGATTCGGCCCCCGAAAAATTTAAGGGTTTTGATACGCTAGCCCTCGATTAATCCAAAGGCTTCGATAATACTAGCCTTCAGAAAAACCTTAAGAGTTATTCGATTATGTTTACACAACCGAAATGAATAGTAATGTTCCGATACGTCGAGCCTTCGAAAAACTCAACGGGTACAAAAACACATGCTAAGGCATAACTAAAATTTCACTAAGTCCTTTAGCCAAAATGAGGGGAAAATTATATAGCTATTTTGGAGGCCCAAACGGCCCAATTTAAAGAGCCTAAGGGCCAATTTTAAAAGAGCCTAAGGGCCAATTTAAAAATGATATAGGGCCAAAAGCTTATGGGAGCCCGAGACTCTATTCATTTATCTCGGACCCAAAGGCCTCATCATTCCGAGATCGCATCAAAGTAATTTTAAGCATAACTCTAGGATCATCTAAAACCTTAAGGGGTATAATCTTGATCAATAAAACCTAAGGGTTTACTATGAGTCTAGACCGATACTCGAGCTTAATATTTGAATCATCGAAATCTTTCATAAGCAGGGACAAAATAAAAATCAACAAAAATCAAGGAGAGAGCAAAAAGTTACTTTATGATTCGTTAAGGAAATTTACAAAACATATTACACCAAGGGGCCCTTGCACAAAAAAGGGACCTAATCTATTTTCGGGGCAACATCCCCGAGAGTGTCGTCTTCTTCTTCAGTGGCTTTATCTTCAGGATCCTTTTCCCCTTCGGGAACATCTTCTTCACCTTCCTCGTCCCCAAAGCCACTCACCGCATCCTCGTCATCAGAGGAGACAATAAACCTAGCATCAGTTTCCTGCGCCTTTGCTTCAGTTATCTCCCCGGCGGGGTCGAACCCTCGAGCATGAATCTCTTCAAGGGTCTCCCTCCGGGCTTGGCACTTAGCCAATTCAATGCTCTATCTCCCTCGGTAAGAGGCCTCCATCAACTTGTCTTGAACAGCCATGGCTCCCTCATGTATATGGCAAAGGATTTATCAGTCGCAACCTTTGTCTTCTCGGCTTCGGCCTTAGACTGTACAGCTTCGGCTTTATCCTGCGCAACTTCAGCCCGGGCTTTAGCCAGCTCGGCCTCCAAACCCTTGATTTTCCTCGCCTGAGCTAGACCCTTCGTTTCAACACCTCGGAGCTGAGCTTCATCCGAGGTCAATTGGGCCGCAATATCTTCTTTATCAACTGCAAGTTGATCCATGTTCTTCTTCCACTGATGAAAATCAGCCTGAACTTGATCTACCTCGCCCTGGAGCTGCCCATTAATGTCTAGCTTTTGTTGTAGCTGAGGTGTCAAAGTATTAGCCTCCGAAGTAGGGCCAAGAAGGTCGTACTCTGTTAAAATCAAAGTTACCTGCTAATCTAGCTCGAACTCGCTTTTTTGAGCTTTAGCCAATGCCGCTTGGAGATCCTTAAGCTCCTATTCTTTCTGGCTATAGAGGAGCCTCAAGGCCTTCTCTTCGCCTGAAAACTTCTTGAGCTCGGCCTCACATTGGCTCAGCTCATCTTTAAACTTTTCAACGGCATATGGAAGAAATGGAGACACATCAGTCGAAAGAAAAGAAAGAAAAAATTGCAAAGGTTAAAGGTAAGTACTTACCGGGGAAAGGAGATGTTGAGCCTCTTAAAAGATAGCAGACTCATAATTCAAGTCATCGGCATCATCAATCCCAGCATAGCAATCCTAGAAAGGATCGTCCTCGATGACTTTTCTTGGATCGAGCTTGGGCGGAGCGTTGGCTTCTTCAATCACCCCCTCAGAATAAGTCGGCAAAGAAAGGGAATGAACTATCATCGTAACCCCGATCTATTCACTCGGTATGTTCTCATTAACATTAGGGGACTCAGTGTTTACCCCCTCTGATATAGTTTCTAAAGACGGAGGGACAATCTCAACCTCCGGGGACATATGTGCCTTGCCCGTTTCTTCCCTCCGGGCATCCTCGCCGCGGGATGGGTTTTCTAGTTCCGAAGGCTCGGCGGCCTCGATTGGTTTTCTGGTACGAGTCACCAGTTCCGATTCTTCATCATCATTTTCCTCACTATCTGAGGATTCTTGGGCCGAGTCTGTGCTCGTTTGAACAAACCTTTTCCGCAGCCTTCGAGTGGAGGTTTTCTTGTCTTGATGGTCTTCGGGTTTCAAGACCCTTTTCCTTTTATTGTCCTTCTCAGGCTTGATTGTCTCCCTGAGTGGGACGGGTCTCATTTCGAATGCATCTCCAAGTCCTACATAGGCAAGCGTGAGTAAGCAAAAACACCACCAAATGTATGGAAAGCATTGAAACTATAGAAAGGCACTTACCGTGGTTCTTGGCCTTCCACTGGCCCTTTGCTAATTCGCTCCACTTGCACTTGTCATAGGAAGAAGTGGAAGCTAACTTTTTGACCCATTCCTCGAGGTCGGGCACCGCTAGGGGCGCCCAAGCTTTGGCTACCAAAAGAAAGATAAGGGCGTTATGGAACATGAAAGAATATGAATATATACAAGAAAGACGAAATCCACTTACGGTTAAAGTTCCACTTCTCAGGGAACGACATTTTTTCCTCGGGGATGATGTTCAAAGTTCTTACTCTAACGAACCGGCTCATCCAACCCCGACCTTTAAGTTCGTCGTTGCTGGTGAAGAAGGACTTCATTGTTCGGCGTTGCAGCTTGATGATCCCTCAAAATAACTGGGGCCGCTACAACCGAACCAGGTGGCTAAGGGTGAATTCCAAACTCTCAGCCTTTTCAGAAAAGTACTGCAACATGATCACGATACGCCAAAAGGAAGGGTGGATTTGACTGAGGGTGACTTCATATGTCTTGCAAAAGTCGATCACCACCTGATCGAGGGGACCCAGTGTGAACAGGTAAGTGTAAACACTCAAAACCCCCTCCTTGTGTGTAGTTATGCTTTCATCAGGTTTTGGGATCTGAACCTCGACCTTGTCTCCCCACTGACAATCCTGCTTTACTTCCTTGGTAAGTTGTTTCGTTATCAGGATGATGTATCAGGATACATGCTCGCATCGGCCTTCGACATCAGGAGGATTCTCAATACCAAAGTCCTTCTTGATGATGCAATCACATGGGTGATTTCCTCAAGTATTGGTGGCACCACCGGTTTAGCCGTCCAGGAGGCAGAGAAAGATAATGCTTTATCCTTTTTGGAGACCATCTTGGAAGTTTTGGCCATGGTTGTAAGCTAACGAATGCGGGTGCACAAGGATATGGTGTTTCCGGCAAAAGCTTGATGTTTTCCGGTGCTTAAAGAGGCAGGGGAAATGAATGATTGAAGAAAGAGATGAAGATGGGAAAGGATTAAAGAAAGGGTAAAGTTCTTTACTTAGAGAAAATGCCTCATATTTATAGAGGGGAAGCGACGGTTCGGTGGCATTGGTGGCCGACCAACGCTGGCATACATTCAATGTTTTTGGGGAAGTGGGCCGATGGGACATTTCGGTCACTTCGAATGCTGGCGTCACAAGGATGACATCATCATTAAGGGCTTCGGGAATCCAAATCGTTTCATATAATTTCATTCTAAGAAACGCGGGGACTATCTGTATATGGTCAAAATCGAGGAGCCCGATTTTGAAGTCTTAAATTGGTCTATGAGTCCGAGTCCGGGCAACTCGATATTGGGGTTTTCTCCTCTTATATAAAGGGGAAATCAATTATTTTGTAAGGATCATCTCACATTACTCATTGCAATAGAATATTCTACTCTACTTTTGTTATTTATCGTGCTCAACAAGTGTTCTTCAGCCTTATTATTTTTACTTTATTGCTCTTAGCTGGCCTCGAGGCCCCCAGGAAAGTCGAGCTCGAGGTCCTCATTGTTATTGTAACACTGGTTTGGTTCATCAATTCTTCTTATTTAAACTTAGTATTACTCGTATATTCACTAGTATTAGAATAAATCACATATCTTTAAAACCATAAATTACATTTAATTGTAACCCCTATTTTTCGAGGTAAATAACATTAGCTAAACGGACTTAAGAGGGCCCCAAATTATTCAAATTAGTCATAGACACGTTTCATAACTGGCAGCATTAGGTGAACTTAAGTGCTAGGAAAGTTTAGTTTACAAAACAGGTTCAAATGCTAACATATTAAATCATGAAGTTCATAGGCATGGATATGCAGGAATGAAATCGTAAAGCCAGAAGACTTACCAGTTTAACAAACAACAAGAAAGAACAGATTCTGAATATCAACAAATAGCAAGAACCCCAGAATCTTAATGCGTCAAAGTTCCCAAGGGCTTCGAAGGAAACCCGGGCTGTGCTCACACCAAGAAAGGGTTGATAAATTGAATCCCAGTGACCTTGGCTTTCAGCCGACCAAGAACCAAAGTACAGAACAAGAGAATAACAGAACAATAGCTTTAAGTTTTAGTGAAATCTCACGATTAAGGTCTGTCTCAAAGAGGAATGGGGAGGTGTTTATATAGCAGTAGAAATCCGGCAAACAAACAAGGAAATATTGTAAAGTCAACAAAAATAAAGAAATAATATCAAGCATAATAGTAAAAATCAGATTAGGAAAAAATTAGGTAAACCCTAGTTGACAGAAATCAGAGATTGGCTAGAGATCTTGGCTAATCGGACCCAATATAGCCTTGCCATGATGCATATGGATGAGATTTTGTCTAGATTCAAGCGATTGAAGTTGAACGACCTCAAATTTTAGGGATGGTACTTGCCAAGTTTATGCAAGTACTAAGTGATACCATACTCTTGCAAGTAGTACTGAGATTACACATAAAATGTAAGGAAATCATAGAAAGAATCCATGATCGTGACGGATTCGGAGAAGATTGAGAGGGCGGCTAGGGTTTCTGAGAAGAGTAGAAGAGAGGATTTAGGGGCGACGTATGAGAGGATTTATATATGAGTGTGGGCTATTATATATGAGTGTGGGCTATTACTGTAAAATTGTGCAAATAGCCTTTAAAATACTAATGTAATTATATAAAAATAAAGTAAAATATTTTGAAACATATGTTATAGGTGCAAGTAATAATTTTAGGTAATTAAGTCATCACAAAATAATTGAAAGGAGTAATTAGTAAATTATTCAAGTAATTTAAATGCATAAAAAATTAATTTTAAAACTCTAAAAATTATAGAAAATTGGAAAAAAAAAATAATTGTATAGATTTGTAAGACAAATAATGATGCAAAAATATTGTTTTAAAAGTATATATACTATTTGAGAAAATATAAGAGCAAAATTGGGTATCAGACAAATCACCGTTGCAATCAATGGTATTCAACTTCCATTAAAGCTTTCTACTCTAAATTACTCTACATGGCGTGCTCAGATTACTCCTCTTATTCAAGGGCATAACCTAATGGATTATGTCACCGGTACTATTTCTCCCCCTCTTATTCTCATTGAAGAAGAAAGCAGAAGTATCGCCAACCCAGACTATGAGTTTTGGGAATGCCAAGATCAATTAACCCTCGCTGCTATTATTGCTTCGATTTCTTTTTTAGTTATGAACACCATTGCAGATGCTAAAACCTCAGCGGAGGCATGGAATAAAATTCAGGTAGCCCTTTCTAATAAATCGGCTATACCAATTCGTTCTCTCCGAGAAAAACTCTCACGCACCAAGCGTGATTCTCGCCCAGTAGCTGAGTATCATAAATGTGTCAAGTCAATTGCGGAAGAACCCTCCTTGTGTGGCAATCCTGTAAACATTGTTGATCTTGTTGTTCATGTTTTGGGTGGAATTCGCTTTGAATTCTGTGATATTCCTGTGGCAATCTATGCTCGAGACACTGTCATCTCGTTTGATAAACTCCAGGATAAACTGCTTGCCCATGAACTATATCTCAAGCAGATTGACCACAACTTCGATGTGACCCCGATCACAACAAATCATGTTTGCAAGGGAAATTCTAGCAGGCCACCCTATGAATCAAGGCAAGGTAATTATAGTAAACCTTCCACTCAATTTCAGTCCAGTGGTTTCTAGTTTTCAGAGAACTCTTCAAGCTTTGGCAATAATGCATCACACCTCCAGTCCTTTGTGCCCTCATCCCAACACTGAAATAAGGCTACCGATTCTCCAATTCATCAAGAATAGTAATTCAATAATATCTGTTGTATTTTTTAACAGTAAAATATTTGAATTTTGTATTATCATATTTATAGGTCTTGATAAGATCATGTAGCAGTTGTTAACTGCTCTGGATAAGATTTGTAATCGATCTTATACTCTGTATCTATTTATACTATGAATAAATAGATGAAAGAACAAGTTTCAGTTATGCTATTTCCTCTCTTATAATTTTTTTTACATTAGGCATCTATTTTATCTTTATGAGCACTATTCTTTCCGGTAACTATGAAATAGTTGTCTTCGATTTTAAATATTCTCTGCCTTCAGCTCCACGTATCACTCCCTTATGCAATAATTCAATATAGCATATTTTATTCTATACAATATAAAAAATAATTATAAACAAACTAAAATACAATATATCAGTTAAGTTCTATGTATTGCTAGTGATTTTTTTTACTACAATCAAGTCACCTATAGGATAATTCCAAGTATATATTTTTATGATAACATTAATCTGTAATATTATTAATGATAACTATCCTAATATTACATGTCAAACTTCATTGATAATGAAATAAAAAAATTATTGCGCAATCAGTACATATGACTTTAAATAAAAAGGCCACCTTGCGCCTTTGCTTGCCTGCCCGCATATACTGAAATAAATTTAGATAAGTTCAAATTTTAATTTCTTTATTTTTATGAGCGATTTTTATTACTGATCTCTAAAATTGAGTTATCATGTAAACCACTGCTCTATGTATGGTTCTTGTATTCACTGAACAATCACAACCTTATGGTTGCGGCCAAACGCACACGCAAGTATATACGGCCGTCGAGTAATAAAGTGATTAAAAGTCGGATGTCAAATCTACAAAAACTTGTGATTAACTAGTAACTAAATTAGACTATCCTAATTATCTAAACAAGAATTAAACTTAGAAGTATTTGATTCTAAACCGATTAAAAAGAAAAACAAATAGTGAACTCTAAACAAAAGAATAGTAGATTTTCATGTTATCAATGCGATGAAAACGACCCAGGATTATGGACTATCTAACATTCATATTGTATTCTTCAATTGAATTGACTAACTAATTTGTCTAGTTTATGGGTTAATAGGATTAGTATTGCCCATAAGAATCTGTCGAGTTCTTACTCGCCTATTCAAGCTAACCTAACGCCTATATGTCTATGGAGTTAGAATCAACAAGAACGCATTTATAATTCTTGTAAATCAACCAAGCAAGAAAATTAGGTATATATCTATCTTAGCCGCGAATCTGTTCTCCGATGCCCAGGTTCAAGAACTTGCTCAACTCAATTCTATATGCAATCTAGAGTTCCCACTTTCTAATTCGACTCTAGATTCGTAGATAGTATTTAATTGGTGATCAAGCAATCAAATAATTAAGCACAGGATTGAATAAATAAACTAACACGACAAACTAAGAGATCAAAATCAATATCCGAATAACAATAGTCGTGAAAGAACCACAACCTTAGAACATGAAGTTTTGCTCCACATAGACATGGTGTGATGACCCAAAAAGTCATCACTTGTTTTAGAAATAAATCCAGTATTTCGAGGCCTAAAAAAACCTCCTTTTTATCTCACCTCGATTTGTGTGCGCAGTCCGGGCGCGCAGCCGGAAAGCCATCATATGAAAAACTGTGGAAAATGATGATTTTTACCTTTAAAATGAATTTAAGTTGACTTCGGTCAATATTTTGGGTAAACGGACCCGGACCCGTGATTTGACGGTCCCGGAGGGTCCGTAGGAAAATATGAGACCTTGGCGTATGCCCGGAATCGAATTCCGAGGTCCCAAGCCTGAGAAATGAATTTTCAAAGAAAATTATTTTCTGAAAAATACATGAGTTTTGAAAAATGAAATGTGTTTAAAGTTTGATGGTATCTAGCCCGTATTTTAGTTTCGGAGCCCAGTACAGGTCTTATATATGATTTGAGTCGAACTTGTGAAATTTGGTAAGGAACGGACTTGAAATGACTTGAATCGGACCTTATTTGAGAAAATTAGGACATTTGATGTTCTTGAGTAATTTCATGATTTTGATGCTAAATTCCTAGTTATTGATGTTATTTTGGTAATTTTAATGCACATGCAAGTCCATATGATGTTTTTAGGTTGGTGTACATATTTAGTTTGGAGCCCCGAGGGCTTGGGTGAGTTTTGGATAGGCCACGGGGTGGAATTTGGACTTGGAAAAATTGTAGGTTTTCAGCTGGTATGATCAGGTCTACAGGCTGCGCAAATGCAAATCCTGGCTCGCAAATGTGACAAACCTCGCAAATGCGAAGAAAGGACTTGACAGCCTAAGTCGCAAATGCTACTGTTTTTTCGCAAATGCGATTTCGCATTTACGAGTGGTCTCTCGCAAATGCGAAGATGACCGAAAAGCTGAGTGGGTCGCAAATGCGAAAGTCCTAGTTTTCTGAAGGGTTAGCAATTGCTGCATCAGAGACCTGTAAATTCACACTTAGACGCATTTTCAACCATTTTTCATATCTCTTCAAAACCAAAACACTCTAGGGCGATTTTTCAAAGGCAATTTCTTCTCCCATTCGATTAAGTTATTTCTAACTCGTTTTCTTCAATCTTTAACATCTTTTCACATGATTTGAACTCAAAATCAAAGGTTTTTATGGGTGAAATTGGGTATTTTGGGTAGAACCTAGGTTTTTTAAAATTTGGGGATTTGGACCTCGATTTGAAGATCGATTTCAAAACAAATTATATATTTGAGTTCGTGATTGAATGGGTAGTCGGCTTTTGGTTCGAACCTCGGGTTTTGACGATGTGGGGCCGTAGTCGATTTTTGACTTTTTGGGAAAAACTTTAGAAAACTTATTTTCATGCAGTAGAATTGATTCATTTAGCATTTATTGATATAATTAAGTAACTTGTGGCTAGATACGAGCGAATTGGTGGTGGAATCAAGAGGTAAAGCGATAGTTGTGGCTTAAACTGTGTTTGAGGTATCGAGGTAAGTGTTTGGTCTAACCGTAGCTTGAGGGATTAGGAATTTTTTTCTAATTACTATATGTTATTTGTTGAGTACGACGTATAGGCATGGTGATGAGTATCTATACGTTGGTGTCAAGCATGCCCGTGAGTCTTATGTTATGACTAATGTGCCTCTGTTTGTATTGCTCATGTTTAATATGGTGGTTGCTATTGTTGAGCAAAGGTTGTGGAAAGAATATTGGTAATTGTATATTGAAGAGCATTGGCTCAAATGGCAAAGTGATTTGTGGAAGTACATGTGAAAATGAGAAGAGGATTATGGTATTGATCCCTTGCCGGAACATTGTTGCTTCTAATGTTGTTCCATTGTCGGGATGTTGTTCTTTTGATATTGTTCCCTTACCGGGATTTTATTATGATTCATTTATTCCTTGCCCTTATTGTTTTGTGTTTGTTGTTTGGGTGAGGAAGAGTATAAAGCACGAAGGGTGATGCCGTGCATTATTTTGGTGAGAGAGTGTTAAAGCACGAAGGGTGATGTCATGTCGCACGATGTATCATTCTGTGCCGATTATATTGATTTTATGGTAAGGATGAGAGTAAAAACACGAAGGGTGATGTCGTGCAGTTTATATTGATTTTATGGTGAGGATGAGAGTAAAAGCATGAAGGGTGATGCCGTGCACTTGTTTGATTTCTGATTCTTGTTGATAATTTAATTATGGTGTTCCAGATATTTAACTGTTGTCCTCCTATTGCCATATGATATTTCCCCGAAGCAAGTTTCCCCATCCCTGTCACGACCCTAATTCGCCCTCCGTGAACAGGTCGTGATAGAACCTAGTCCCTACGACTAGGTAAGCCTAACAATGCGGAAATAATATAACTTGCGAAAACAATTAATTAAACTAAGCAAAAATAGAAGGAAAATTGTATATAAGTGCCACTTGGCATTACAAGGATAATAGAAATGTAATACACTGCTCTAAACTCCAGAAAGGTCTACATCAAAGTACGAAAGAAGTCTAAATGCTACAAGATAGAGTAAGAAGGAGACTCTTCGGTCTGTGGACGCTGCAGATGTACCTCGAAGTCTCCGTACCTCTCCCTGCCTCAAGGATAGTGCGCCTGAGTGGGGGTACCTGGATCTGCGCATGAAGGGCATGAGTACACCATAATGGTACTCAGTAAGTGCCAAGCCTAACCTCGGTTGGGTAGTGACGAGGAAGGTCAGAACCCTACTGAGATAAAATATAATAATAAACCTTACAACAACATAAAAAAATGAACATAATTAACTAATAAAATTATGAAGTAAGACAATTTATACGAAGCAACAATAGCGCGCAGAGAATAAGGTAACACAGAGTGAAACAGCTCAATGTCAGCACCAACAATGAGGTCCTCCCAGGATACCGTCCTGCAGTCCATTTCATCAACTGTCCGAGGAGCTCCCGGGATACCGCCCGTAGTCCAACATATAATAATATTCGAAGGATCTCCCGGGATATCGTCCCGTAGTCCAACTATCAATGTGCGAGGGGATCTATCGGGAATCTAACCCGTAGTCACAAATAAAAGTATAGGGGGATCTACCAGGAATCTAACCTGTAGCCTCAAAGTAAACAACAAGGGGGAGCTACCGGAATCCCACATCCGTAGTCCCAATGTAAATGCGCAACCACAACCAGAAGATATTCAGAAATGAGGTACAAAGACAGACAACATGTAGTACTAGCCTAGCATGCTTCACGTAGTACAACCAAGGCAACTTAAACAAATAGGCAAGTTGAATCAACTAAACATGCTTTTCTAATCTAACACAGGTTATAGTTGCAAGTAAAATATGGCAAATACGGAGGAAAAACTCAGTCTCAATATCTTAAGTAAAAGCCGAATTTTTCAACAAGTCGCTCAAGTACGCGCTCGTCACCTCACGCACAAGGCATTCAATTACCAAATAACATATCCTAAGGGAAAGGGTCTCCCACACAAGGTTAGACAAGCTACTTACCTAGAACCGACACAAAATCAACTAGGAACCACGCCTTTGCCACGAGTATCCGACTCCAAATGGCCCAAATCTATTCAATTCAATTACATAACGTAAATAACATCACAAACTACTGATTCTACTATTTAATTCAAAGCTAAGGCGTGAAATTAGGTAAAATGACCAAAACGCCCTTTAAGAAAACGTCCCGGAATCGAATAATTTTTACATTTTCAGAACCCTCATACTCTCACGAGTCTAAGCATATAAAAATCTCCCAAATTGGAGGTCAAACACCCACTCAAACTCAACAATTTAGTCTATGAAGTTTGACCCATTTTTCATCTAAAAATCCAAAAATAAGAAGGAAATTATGATTAGATTAGTGGGTGTTAAGAACAAGAGAGTATAGAATCGTTACCTAGTGATCTTCACTTCCAAACCCTCTCAAAATCGCCCTCTCCGAGCTCAAATTCAATTTTTTCTAACTTTGGAAACTAACCCTCGAAATCTCTATTTCTGAACAGTGGTTTCCGCTTCTGCAGTTAAGGGACCGCTTCTGCGGTCTCGCTTATGCGAAACATAAGTGCTTCTGCGACTTTCACTAAGATCCAAGTTTCTGCTTCTGCGGCCCATTTCTCGCAGAAGCGAATCCGCCTCTGCGGAAATCCCATCGCTTCTGCGAAACCTGACGAATATGCCGAAACTCGCTTCTGCGATGCTAAGGCCACTTCTGCGGCCCCGCTTTTGCGGTTCCCAAACCGCAGAAGCGAAAATACCAGAAGAGAATAAACTTCAGCTATTGCAACACTTCTCTGATCTTCCTGTCTACCATCCAAAATCATCCCGAGACCACCGGGATCTCAACCAAAAGCACCAATAACACCTAATACCCTATTCAAACTTGTACCGATCCTTAAAGCACCTAAAACAACATCGAAAACTCGAATAAATCAATGGTTTAAGCCTAAGAACTTCAAATTTCATCAAAACACCTTTTCGATAAAAAACCTATCCAAAACACGTCCGAATGACCTGAAATTTTACATACACATCCCAAATGACATGGCAGAGCTACTGCAACTTCCGGAAATAAATTCCGACCCTCGGATCAAAAACTCACTATCGGGCCGGAAACTTCAAAAATTCAAACTGCGGCATTTCAAGCCTAAATTAGCTATGGACATTCAAAATACATTCCGAACACGCTCCCAACCCCGGAATCACCTAACATAGTTAACAGAACCATCAGATTCCCATTCTGAGGCCGTCTTCACACTGTTCCAACTACGAACCACTTTCTAACTCTTAAGCTCTCATTTAGGGACTAAGTGTCCCAAAACTCTGCGAAACCCAATACCGAACATCACTGCAAACTAAAATAGCAGAAATGAACTTAGGAGAAGAAATTAATAGGGGATCGAGGCATAAATTCTAAAACGACTGGCCAGGTCGTTACATCCTCCCACACTTAAACATTCGTTCGTCCTCGAACGAGCATAAAGAACATACCTGAAGTAGTGAAAGGATGAGTGTACTGGCTGCGCATATCCCGCTCGGTCTCCCAAGTCGCCTCCTCGGTCGGCTGACCCCACCACTGAACCTTTACTGAAGCAATGTTCTACGATCTCAACTTCCTGATCTGCCTGTCCAATATAGCCACTGGCTCCTCAACATAGGATAGATCCTTGTCCAACTGGACTAAACTGAAATCCAACACGTGGGCTGGATCGCCGTGATACCTCCGAAGCATGGATATATGAAAAACTGGATGCACGACTAATAAGCTAGGCTGCAATGCGAGTCTATAATCCACCTCTACCACTCGATCAAGGATCTCAAACGGACCAATATACCTAGGGCTAAGCTCGCCCTTCTTCCCAAATCTCATCACACCCTTCATAGGCGATACTCGGAGCAATACTCGCTCACCAACAATAAATGCTACAACTCGAACCTTGCGATCTGCATAACTCTTCTTCCTAGAATGAGCTGAACGAAGCCTATCCTGAATGATCTTGACCTTGCCCAAGGCCTCCTGAACCAAATCCGTACCTAACACCTAAGCCTCCCCCAACTCAAACCTTCCAACCGGAGATCGACACTGTCTACCATATAAAGCCTCAAAAGGAGCCATCTGGATGCTCGACTGGTAGCTGTTGTTGTAGGCAGACTCTGCTAATGGCAGGAATTGATCCCAAGACCCTCCAAACTCAATCACGCACGCACGGAGCATATCCTTAAGAATCTGAATAGTACGCTCGGACTGTCCGTTCATATGGGGGTGAAATGTTGTGCTCAACTCCACTCGAGTACCTAACTCCTGCTGAACGGCTCTCCAGAACTGCAATGTAAACTGAGTAACTCTGTCTGAAATAATAGAAACTGGAATACCATGTAGACGGATGATCTCCCGGATATAAATCTCTGCCAACCGCTCCGATGAATAAGTGGTACACACAGGAATGAAATGAGCGGACTTGGTCAGCAGATCTACAATGACCCAAATGGTATCAAACTTTTTCAAGGTCCGTGGGAGTCCAGATACGAAGTCCATGGTGATGTGCTCCCACTTCCACTCCGGAATCTCTATCTGCTGAAGCAACCGACCCGGTCTCTGGTGCTCATACTTCACATGTTGACAGTTGAGGCATCTAGCTACATATCCAACTATATCTTTCTTCATCCGCCTCCACCAATAGTGCTGCCTCAAGTCCTGATACATCTTCGCAGCACCCGGATGGATGGAATACCGCGAACTGTGGGCCTCTGCTAAAATCAACTCTCGAAGCTCATCAACAATGGGCACACAAATCCGACCTTGCATCCTCAATACGCCGTCATCTTCGATAGTCACATCTCTGGCATCACCGTGCTGGACCTTGTCCTTAAGGACAAGCAAATGAGGGTCATCATACTGCCGCTCCCTGACACGATCAAATAGGGAAGACCGGGAAACCACACAGGCTAGAACCCGACTGGGCTCCGAATGATCCAATATCACAAACTGGCTGGCTAAGGCCTGAATATCCATCGCCATAGGCCTCTCTGAGGCTGGTAAATATGCCAAACTACCCAAACTCTCCGCCCGGCGACTCAAGGCATCCGCCACCACATTGGCCTTGCCCGGGTGATATAGAATAGTAATATCATAATCCTTCAGCCACTCTAACCACCTCCTCTGATGCATATTTAGATCCTTTTGCTTGAATAAGTGTTGCAAACTCTGATGGTCAGTATAGATCTTACAAGGCACACCGTACAAATAATGATGCCAGATCTTCAAGGCATGAACAATAGCAGCTAACTCAAGGTCGTGGACAGGGTAGTTCTTCTTATGTATCTTCAATTGTCTAGACGCGTAGGCAATCACCCTACCATCCTACATCAACACCGCTCCAAGGCCAAATCTCGAGGCATCACAATAGACAGTATAAGACCCCGAACCTGTAGGCAACATCAAAATTGGGGCTGTAGTCAAAGCTGTCTTGAGCTTCTAAAAGCTCGCCTCACACTTCTTTTTCCACTGAAATGGGGCACCCTTCTTGGTCAATCTAGTCATAGGGGCCACAATCGATGAAAATCCCTCCACAAATCGACGGTAGTAGCCTGCCAAGCCAAGGAAACTATGATTCTCTATAGCTGAGGAGGGTTTAGGCCAACTCTGCACTGCCTCTACCTTCTTTAAATCCACCTGAATGCCCTCACTCAATACCACGTGGCCTAAGAATGCCACGAAACTCAACCAAAACTCGTATTTTGAGAACTTTGCATATAATTTCTTCTCCCTCAAGGTCCGAAGCACGGTCCTCAGGTGCTGCCCATGATCTTCTCGAATCCGGGAATACACCAGAATATCATCAATAAAAACAATAACAAACTAGTCGAGATATGGTCCGAACACACTGTGCATCAAATGTATAAAAGTTGATGGGGCATTGGCCAGCCCAAAAGACATAACAAGCACCTCGTAATGGCCATACCGAGTCCTGAAGGCAGTCTTCGGGATATCTGGCTCCCGAATTTTCAACTGATGGTAACTTGAGCGCAAGTCAATCTTAGAAAACACATGTGCACCCTGAAGCTGGTCAAACAGATCCTCAATACGAGGCAAAGGATAATGGTTCTTCACTGTAGCCTTGTTCAACTGCCAATAATCGATACACATACGCATAGAATTATCCTTTTTCTTCACAAACAAGACATGAGCACCCCAAGGTGAAACACTGGGGCGAATAAAGCCCTTATCAAGCAATTCCTGCAATTGATCCTTCAACTCCTTCAACTCAGGAGGAGCCATGCGATACAGAAGAATGGAAATAGGCTGAGTGCTCGGCAACAGATCAATGCCAAAATCAATGTCTCTATCGGGCGGCATACCCGGAAGATCAGTTGGAAACACATCGGAAAAATCCCGTACCACGGGGACTGAATCTATAGAAGGGGTATCAACACTGACATGTCTCACATAAGCTAAATACGCGGCATACCCCTTCTCAACCATATACTGAGCTTTAAAGAACGAGATAACTCTACTGGGAGTGTGATCTAAAGTACCACTCCACTCAACACGCAGGATACCTAGCATAACCAACATCACGGTCTTGGCGTGACAATCAAGAATAGCAAAATGGGGCGACAACTAGTCCATGCCCAAAATAATGTCAAAATCAACCATACCGAGTAACAATAAATCTACTCTGGTCTAAAAACCACAAATAGTAACCAAACATGACAGATAAATGCGGTCCACAATAAGAGAATCCTCCACAGGAGTAGAAACATAAACCGGGGCACTCAAAGAATCCCGAGGCACACCCAAATGCAGAGCAAAGTAAGAAGACACATAAGAATAAATAGAGCCCTGATCGAATAGAACAAATGCCTCTCTGTGACAGACCATTATAATACCTGTGATGATGGAATCGGAGGCAACAGCCTCGGTACGAGTAGGAATAGCATAATATCTGGCCCGACCCTTCTCTCGAGGGAGACCTCTATCTCCCCGACCTCTGCCCCTAGCCAGCTGGGTAGATGGGGTAGCAGCTGGAGCTGTGATCATGGCCTAAGAACTCTGTTGAGCACACTGTGGCTGAGAAGTCTGTGAAGATGTACCCCTACCAAGTCTGGGGCAGTCCCTAACCATATGGTGTGTATCACCACACTTGAAACAAGCTCTGGGAGGACGCGGTGGTTTTGACTGAGTAGGGCCAGGTCTGCTGGACTGACCTCTAGAAGCACCCCGTGCAGGAGGCACGCTAGAAACTGGAGGTTCATAGTAAGGCTCCTGAGGTGTAGGCGGAGCTGGAGCACTGTTGGCTGCTGGAAGACTTGAATGAACGGGGCGACCCACAAAACCCCTACCATGTCGACCTGCTGCTGGGGTACGGGCACCAGAGTAGTGGCCCGTCTCTCAAGATCTTTTGGCCTCTCTCTCCACTCACTCCCTGGCAAGCATACCCTCGATCCTCCTAACAATGCTCACTACCTGCTGATAAGGAATGTCCATCTCCAACTCTCGCGCCTTGCTAGATCTGATGGGTGGGATAAGACCCTCAATGAACCTGCGAACTCTCTCACGGACTATAGCAACCAAAGCCGATACATGCCTGGCTAACCTGGTATAACGGATAACATACTCCGAAATGGTCATAGCACCCTGGCAAAAATGCTCAAACTCTGCACGCCATGCATCCCTGAGACTCTAGGGGACAAAATCTCTCATAAACATATCCAAGAACGGGTCCAAGTTAGTGAAGCAGCCTCGACTGGACAGTCTATCTCATAAGTGCACCACCAATCATAGGCGGCTCCCCGAAGCCGAAAAGCGGTAAAGAAAACCCCATTGGACTACTATGCCCATAGTGTTAAGAATACGGTGGCACTCCTCTAGAAATCCCAAGGCGTCGTCTGATGCTAATCCACTGAACACTGGGGGATCATACTTCTTGAACCTCTCAAGTCTCCGCTGCTCGTCCTCTGAAGCAGCTGACCCATCCTCAGGCTGAACTGGCACTGTAGGCGGTGCGGGAATAATCTTGGCAACCTACTCAACCTGCACTCGCTGCTCAGGAGTGAGGGTGGAGGGAGTCTGTGCTCCTTCCCTGGCCTGGGATGTTGCTGCAACAAGGGGAAGCAACCCAGCCTGAGCCAAGGTGGTGTACATACTCATGAACTGAACCAAAGTCACCTGAAGAGCTGAAGTAGTAGTGGCAGTAGTAGGCGTGCCAGGTGCTTGGGCTCCAGTTGGATCTACTGGTGGTGCCTCGGCAGCAGCTCGCGCAGGTGCTCTGGCTGCACCACGTGCACGTCCTCGACCTCTACCCCAGCCCTGGCCTCTAACGGCTGTAGTAGGGGTTACGGGTGCCTGATCATCTCGAGTAGCACGTGTCCTCACCATCTGCGAGAGAATAGAAGATAGAAGTTTAGAATTGATGTCAAAAATACCGCATGACAAGGAAATCAAATGAAATGACAATTTTTCCTAAACAGTTACATAGCCCCTCGTAGATAAGTACATACGTCTCCATACCGATCAATGAGACTCTAATAAACCGGCCTGTGTTCCGTGACTCCTATGAACCTAGAGCTCTAATACCAACTTGTCACGACCCCAGCTCTCCCTCCATGAACATGTCGTGATGGCACCTAGTCCCTACGACTAGGTAAGCCTAACAGTGCGGAAACAATATAACTTGCGGAAACAATTAATTAAACTAAGCAAAAATAGAAGGAAAACTGTATATAAGTGCCACTTGGCATATATAACTCAAACGCGAAAGTCTACAATATCATCCCAAAACCCGAAAACTCACGGGAAACACAGGCTAATAGAAATGTAATACTCTGCTCTAAGCTCCAGAAAGGTCTATATCAAAGTACGAAAGTAGTCTAAACGCTACAAGATAGAGTAAAAAGGAGACTCTTCGGTCTGCAGACGCTGCAGATGTACCTCGAAGTCTCCGTAGCTCTCCCTGCCTCAAGGATAGTGCGCCTGAGTAGGGGTACTTGGATCAGCACATGAAAAACATGTGCAGGAAGGGAATGAGTACACCATAGTGGTACTCAGTAAGTGCCAAGCCTAACCTCGGTTGGGTAGTGATGAGGAAGGTCGGGGCGCTACTAAGATAAAATATAATAATAAACGTTGCAACAACATAAAAAAATGAACATAATTAACTATTAAAATTATGAAGTAAGAAAAGTTATACGAAGCAACAATAGCATGAAACAACTCAATGTCAGCACCAACAACGATGATCTCCCAGGATACCGTCCTGTAGTCCTTTTCATCAACTCTCTGAGGAGCTCCTGGGATACCATCCCGTAGTCCATCATATGAGAATATCTGAAGGATCTCCCGGGATACCGTATCTACCGGGAATCTAACCCATAGTCCCAAAGTAAAAGTGCAGGGGGATCTATCGGGAATCTAACCCGTAGTCCCAAAAGTAAACAACAAGGGGGAGCTACCGGAATCCCACATCCGTAGTCCCAATGTAAATGCGCAACCACAACCAGAAGATATTCAAAAATGAGGTACAAAGACAAACAACAGGTAGTATTACCCTAGCATGCTTTACGTAGTATAGTCAAGGAAACTTAAACAAATAGGTAAGTTGAATCAACTAAACATGCTTTTCTAATCTAACACATGTTATAGTTGCAAGTAAAATATGGCAAATACGGAGGAAAAACTCATTCTCAATATCTTAAGTAAAAGCCAGATTTTTCAACAATTAGCTCAATTACGTGCTCGTCCCCTCATGCACAAGGCATTCAATTACCAAATAACATATCCTAAGGGGAAATGGTCTCCCACGCAAGGTTAGACAAGCCACTTACCTCGAACCGGCACAAAATCAACTAGAAACCACACCTTTGCCACAAGTATCCGACTCCAAATGATCCAAATCTATTCAATTCAATTACATATCGTAAATAACATCGCAAACAACTGATTCTACTATTTAATTCAAAGCTAAGGCGTGAAATTAGGTAAAATGACCAAAATGCCCTTCAGGCCAACGTCTTGGAATCGAATAATTTTTACATTTTCAAAACCCTCGTACTCTCATGTGTCGAAGCATATAAAAATCTCTCAAATCGGAGGTTAAACACCCACTCAAAACTCAACAATTTGGTCTATGAAGTTTGACCTATTTTTCATCTAAAAATCCAAAAATAAGAAGGAAATTATGATTAGATTAGTGGGTGTTAAGCACAAGAGAGTATATAATCATTACCCAGTGATCTTCACTTCAAAACCCTATCAAAATTGCCCTCTCCCGAGCTCAAATTCGATTTTTTCTTACTTTGGAAACTAACCCTTGAAATCTATATTTCTGAACAGTGGTTTTCGCTTCTGTGGTTAAGGGACCGCTTCTGCGGTCTCCCTTATGCGAAACATAAGTCACTTCTGCGACTTTCACTAACATCCAAGTTTCTGCTTATGCGGCCCTTTTCCCGCAAAAGCGAATCCGCCTCTGCGGAATTCCCATCACTTTTGTGGAACCTGACGGATATGCCTAAACTCACTTCTGTGATGCCAAGGCCGCTTCTGCGGTTCCCAAGCCACAAAAGTGAAAATACCAGAAGAGAAAAAACTTCAGCTGCTGCAATACTTCTTTGATCTTCCTGTCTACCATCCGAAATCATCCTGAGACCCCCGGGACCCCGACCAAAAGCATCAATAACACCTAATACCCTATTCAAACTCGTACCGATCCTTAAAACACCTAAAACAACATCGGAAACTCGAATAAATCAATGGTTTAAGCCTAAGAACTTCAAATTTCATCAAAACACCTTTTCGATCAAAAACCTATCCAAAACACGTCCGAATGACCTGAAATTTTACAAATGACATGACGGAGCTACTTCAACTTTCGGAATTAAATTCCAACTCTCGGATCAAAAACTCACTATCGGGCCGGAAACTTCAAAAATTCAAACTTCGGCATTTCAAGCCTAAATTAGCTACGGACTTCCAAAATACATTCCGAACACGCTCCCAACCCTGAAATTACCTAACGGAGCTAACGAACCATCAAATTTCTATTCCGAGGCCGTCTTCATACTGTTCCGACTACGGACCACTTTCCAACTCTTAAGCTCTCATTTAGGGACTAAGTGTCCCAAAACTCTCCAAAACCCAACACTGAACGTCCCGACAAACCAAACTTGCAAAAATAAACTTAGGGGAAGCAGTTAATAGGGGATCAGGGCATAAATTCTAAAATGATCGGCCGTGTCGTTACACTCCCATCCTTGACTGTATATTTCTGCTTCTATTTTCCGCTATACGTTATTTATTTGCACATGTTTATTTGATTGTCTGGTCCTAGCCTCGTCACTACTTTGTCGAGGTTAGGCTAGGCACTTACAGCACATGAGGTCGGTTGTGCTGATACTACACTCTACACTCTTTTGTGTAGATCCTAGTGCTGTAGACATCGGACCGCAATGAGATTGCTGTTTCTTGTTCATCAGGCGACCCGGGGTAGTCATGCAGGCGTCCGTAGGCCTTGGCGTCTCCCTCTATCTATATTCCTGTTTCTTTTATGTAATCCCAGAGACAGTATTTTGTTATTTCTTTCAGTCCTTTATTTGTAGTACTCTTAGACAGTTTGTGAAACTGTGACACCAAATCTTGGGTAGTTTTTTTATGGAATGGTATTAGCAGTATCAGTAAACTTGGAATTTAATTTTTCCTCTTGTTAAATTTTATTGATTATTAACTGTTGGCTTTTACTTTTAATGAATTTAAAAATGGAAATAAGGCAAATAACTCAGTTGATTGGCTTGCCTAGCTTTCACTAGTAGGCGCCATAACGACTCTCGATGGTGAAAAATCTGGGTCATGAAATATGGTAGCCAAACAACAAATCATACAAAGAAATATAAAAATTACTAAGTTTGGTGGAAGAACGATGGAATCTAATGAATTTTGGCCTCCATGGCGACTCTATGCTTGTATTTTCCTCTCAAAAACGTCCCACCCCCTCAAAATTGGTTTAGGTTGGCTTTTATATGAGTTGGGGGAGTCTTGGGGTCGAAACAACTGAGTCATAGTCAAAATAGGAAACGTTCACGTTTTGAGCGTCTAGGGCAGCTTGGGGCGCTGGCCCTGGTGCTCAACTTTTCAGCATTCTGTTTTGAGCGCCACAGGTAGCGCCCCACGCTGCATGTGGCCCTCAAATGTGCACTTTTGTCTTTTCTTTTCATTTTCGCTCCAATTCGTGCGCTTTCATCCTAAATCACATCCATATGATTCCTACATATAGAAATACTATAAATTAGCACAAATCATTATATTATACATCTATAATCTACTAGACATGAGCACAATGTGAGATAATATATGTAAAAATATATATACTTTAAGCCATACATCAATACCCCACACTTAAACGTTGATCGTCCTCGAGTCAACCAATAATTTACTCTATCTTTGAGCACTTAACATCTTAATACATTTGGAGCATACTAAACCATTAACCATGGTTAATAGCAAATATTAAACTGTAGCATATGCAATCACATACACTTCCCTTTAGTTATGCCATTCTTAAAAAATATTTACAACAAAGACAACGTGCTCATGGCAATCCTAGCCTCAAAAACCGACTCAATGTTAAAATACATTCATGGCTTGGACACCCATCATAGAGAAATATAATAACGTTAAATATCCCTCATGAAACCATGTGCCCTCACAATAAGAACATGAGAGTAAAATCAATCCAGACATTCGAATCTCATGCTCACATATATCGAAGAAAATCGCCCACTTTCACAAAAGAAGTCACATGCATGTAATTGATAACATAGGCTTGCTCTTAATGTAAATCTCTACTAATGTATGCTCGCTCGATCTAAAATCAATTAGAAATTTATATGATTGTAATGTGGGCTAAGGGACGGGTATGATATATTTAGGAATAGTGGTTCACCCTCCTAAGCAGTTTAACATATAATGTTATCAACTTTAAACGCATATTTCCTCAATCTAACTTCAACTTCACAAACAATATCACCCCAAAGAATATTTTCTTTTTCTTTAAGTACTACTTTAATTTATACCCCACTAGCAAGAACAAGAAAATAATTTATTCATATATATTTTTCCTTCTCTTTTATTTGCAGATTTTCTTCTTTCTTTTTTTCTTCTACTCTTTTTTTTATTTTGCACTTTCTACTAGTGGTATATTCTTTTACAAAATAAATGTACCTTTCTTTATTTTATTGGCTCCACTCAAAAGTCATCCACACCTTCTTACTTCTTTTAGCGATCATTTCACAATTAAAGTGCTTTAGAAGGTTAAAGGATCAAAATAACATTATTTAAGAACAAAAAGGGTATAGACTTGTAATGTGGGTGCCAAATAAACGTCTATACACTCAAAAGGGTAACTAGGGATAAATATTGTTTATGGTAAGCAATAAGCTCAAAAAGATCAAAAAAAGCCTAAAATCATTTATCAAACCGAGCATCACCTAAAATTTTGCTTCAACTCGCATACCAGACAAGTTCTAGACACAAGTACAATACATGGACTACAAAAAAATCTCACCACACATGTCACATGACTCACTAAGGACGGTCCCGTTCCGACTCTCAAATAATTCAAGTATTCATAAAGCCACGAGATATTAAGAATTAAGCACAAAGTGAACACAAGTCAAGAAAACAATACATAGGCGTCACAAAATATGCTACCCAACTAAGCAAGGCATCATCAATAATGTCGAATTATAGTGAAGATACTACACTTACCAAAGCCTAAATATGCTACAACCAAACAAGTCAAGGGCGCCTAGAAATCTCGTATTTCTTCCTCCATTTATTCCCTAAATTCGGATCTACTCTAAAAATAAAAAATTAATAAAAAATTACTACCCGGTTCAAACTACATTCCACAGAAAAAATGAGGCACAAGAAAAAATCATAGGGGATTATTACTTCCTAAAGAAAGCTAAAAGACATATTTTTGGATTTTTTTTAGACTTTAGTCCCTCAAGAAAATTGTCTAGGAGATCCATCGTTGGGAAAAGTCCAATTTTTCTACCTTTTCATTTTTTTTAATTTTTCTTATTTTCTATATTTAGAAAATAAATAAATTAAGCTACTAAAATACTTTACAACTACGAAAACAAAAATAAGAAGCTAAAATCAAAATAAGAAGTTAACATTTTCTAACATACTATTACTAATTATCTAGAGGAATTCTCCCACCCAAACTTAAAAGACTGTAGTGTCCCCAATGCACAAATAAATCCAAATATAATGAGGGTGGCCAAGAAAATTTCCTAAAAGGCCAAAGGCCGAAGCAATAGCGGCTCACGGGGTACTCAAACTTCCCCCATGTATGGTCCTTTGTGCGGGTAATCCACACTTAGTTCCAACCAACTGGCTCACTTTTGCACTCTTCCAACAGCTTTGCTTCCTATGCTTATAATTCTACAAAATTAAAACAAACACTACAAAAATAATATAATAAAAATAAAAGAAAACAGTAAAGTTGGATTGCCTCCCAACAAGTGCCTAACTTAAAGTCGCGGCACGACTTGAACCATTTTTTGCCTCCACCTTGAACTTATGAATTGTACCCATAACAGGGCATTTAGTGTGTGGCTATTCTCCTTTGATGGGGATACAAAGATAACCAGGCCAAGCAATTAAATTTTATGTGGTGACCTAAAAGGTCATCACTTATTTTTAAAAATAAATTCTGCGTTCTAAAGCCATAGAAATCTCTTTTCAGCATCACCTCAATTTGCGTGCGCAGTCCAAACGTGTAGCCGGAAAGCCATTATGTGAAAATGATGAATTTTAACTTTAAAATAAAATTAAGTTGACTTTGGTCAATATTTTGGGTAAACGGACCCGAACCCGTAATTTGACGGTTTCGGAGGGTCCGTAGGAAAATATGGGACTTGAGCGTATGCTCGGGATCAAATTACGAGGTCCCAAGCCTTAGAAATGAATTTTTAAAGAAAATTATTTTTTGGAATATTTGTGAGTTTTTGGAATGAAATGAGTTTAAAATTTGATGGTATCAGGCCCGTATTTTGGTTCTGGAGCCCGGTACAGATCTTATATGTGATTTAAGATGAGTCTGTGAAATTTGGTAAGAAACTAACTTGAAATGACGTGAATCGAACCGCATTTGAGAAAATTGAAAATTTTTGAAGTTGTTAGATGATTTCATGATTTTGATGCTAAATTCATAGTTGTTGATGTTATTTTGGCGATTTGATCGCACGAGCAAGTCTGTAGGGTATTTTTGAGTTAGTATACATGTTTGGTTTGGATCCCCAAGGGCTCGGGCGAGTTTCTGATAGGTTTTAAACTTGGAAAAAATTACAGGTTTTCAGTTTCTGGTGTTCTGGTGTGTTGTTCTTCGCGTTAGCGGATGGACTCTCGCGAATGCCAAGGGTTAGTCAGGCTGAAGGAAATATCCTTCTACACAAATGCGAGACACATGACGCAAACACGAAGCTTTGGGGTTGCTTCCCTTCACGAATGCAGACCTTCTATCGCGAACGCGAAGGCCTTTGGGCCTGGATAGGGGGAGAGGGAAATTGTTCTACGCGAACGCGATCATCTCGCCGCGAACGCGAAGGCTCTAGGAGCTGAAGCTCCGCGAATGCAAGACATTTATCGCGAACGCGATGGCTAATTGTTCCTGGCCCATTGTGAAAGCGACAGGCCTATCGCGAACGCGATGAAGACCTGTCCAGTGATTTTAATACAGAAGCAAAAACGGGACTTAACAAAAATTTCATAACTTCTTCTTCCAAACTCCAAATTAGGCAATTTTTGAAAGAGGACTTCACCACAAATTCATAGGTATGTAATTTTAGACTCATTTTCTTCAATTTTCATTAACACCCATTAGATTTCTAGGCCTAAATCATATTCTTAAGGGTAGAAAATTAGGGATTTGGGTAGAGTTAGAGTTTTTTGTATAATTGGTATTTAGCACTCGTTTTGGGGTTGGATTTTGGAACTAATTACATATTCGGGCTCGTGGGAGAATGGGTGATCGGGTTTTGGTTCGAACATCATATTTTGACCAAGCGGGCCCGAGGTCGATTTTTGACTTTTTGGAAAGAATGATAGGAAACCTATAATTAAGCATTTGAAATTGGATTGTTTAGTGTTTATTGATGTTATTAAGTCAATTATGTCTAGATACAATTGATTTGGAGCCAAATTCAAAAGGAAAAATGGTGTTTGAGGCTTGAGTTAGTTGTGAAAGTTCGCACTACAAGAAATGGGACTAATTGTGGCGACATTTAGTGGCGACTTAATTTATTGCAACAAAAGTTATGGATTTTGTGGCGACTTTGAAAGTCGCTGCAGTCGATAAACTTTTAGTAGCGACTTTATTAGGTCGCCTCTACTATGTACAACTAAAGAGAGAATTTTTCATTCCCGCTAAGAATAAATGTTAAGCTCCAAAGTATTTGTAGCGTCAAATAAATAGTCGCCTCTAAATGACCGTTGCGGCGACTTTGTCTCCACTATATGTTACTTTAAAATAAATAAAAGAACAAGCCCTAAAATAATTTAAACAAAAGAGAAACATAGCCGTATCTCTGTAGAAGAACAAAATCTTAGCTCATCTCTCTCTTGAGCATTCTCCATTATCTATGCAAATGCCTGCAATTTATCCGTGCAAATCACAAAATATGAACCATATGTTAGAGATCCTAAAGCCCTATCAGAAATTGTGACTTTTTCAGGTATGTTAGAGACCCAAAATCTCAAATCACAAATCTTCTTCGGTGGTACATGTTGTTTTCTCAAATCACTGATTTCACATTTGTATACTCAGATTCCACCTCCAATTTCTCAGATCCATTTGAAAAGCTATAGAGCAATATCTTGTTTGAAGCCCTTATCGGTGGTGAGGAGTCAGCGAAATTTTCGGTATCTCCGTAATCTGAAACTTTCTCTTTTGATATCTTATACCTTTTGGTCTTGTTATCGTGACTGCATGTTGGGTAAAAAGATTAACCTATGTCTTACTTGATGGTTTAGGGATATGGATTTTGGGTCCTATTTTCCCTCTAAAAGTCACGACTAGAGATGATTTTGTTGTTATATTGTATGGTGAACATATTTTTCTCTTAATTCATGTCCTTTTTCTTAGACTTATACAACTCGAAGATCTTGTCCTTAGGAATCATTTTATGGTTTGGATAGTTTTGGTATCTTTTATTTTTGGTCTTATTTGAGTTCATTTTCCTATAATTTTGGTCTTGTTCGAGTTCTATTTTCATATCATCTTGTAAGCTTTCTTCCTGTAGCTAATAGAGCTGCAGAATTTAAAACAGTTCAAGGATTGGAATGCTATAAAAAATCTTAACATTTATATTGGTGGTGAATGCCTTATTTGTGTTTTATCCTTTCCATTTAGAAATCATTTGATTATATTGGAGTACTGATATGGTTCTTCAATGTGTTTAGTTGTAATGGCAAACCAAAGTACCATCCATCCATGTGTAGATTTTGACCTCATCTTTGGATTGCTCGTCTCTCACAGCAATCATTGCCACTGTGATGGCTTCTATTCTTATTGAAAACACGAAGTAACGGAGGACAAGTCTTCTCATGATCGACTGGATTGGGGCGGGGAGAAAATCTAGTGGGAGGTGGACCAAGTGGGCTTCTTTCTGGTGGAGGAGGAGGTAGCAATCTTCCCCTTCTCTGAACATCCACCATCGCTACTCACGTCTGTTCTTACCAGAGCATACTAATGCTTCCAATCTTGTCATCTTCTGATTGTTTCAATCGACGTCTTTAAGTTATTTTTCTAATAGTTTTTTATTTCTGCATAATTTGAAATCATCTCAGTTATGATTCAATTTGTATGATTTGGTTTCATTTTGTGCATGTGTTTATTTTTGTCAAGTTTTGTTTAGCATACTTGAAACATAACTTGAATATTGTTTAGTCTTACTAGTTCAAAAATGTGTCTAGGTTCCGGCCCTTATAAAACTTTGTTATTGTTGTCTTTGCACTTTTAATTAATTAACTGATTGCTTTTTAAAAAAATATGAATGAATAAAAGTTGGTTAAATATTAGGAAAAGAATTGACCAAAGGTATAGAGATGGAGTCGGCGGCTTTCTCAATTGGGAGTTCAGTCAACCAAGGGTGAGCATTATGATTCCATATCCTTGTAAAGGGTGTATGAGCACATTGTTCCAGTTAAGCATTGGTGTAAGAGGAGACTAGTTGAGGAACGATTTCTAGGATTCTTATAAAGTGTGAAAATTGCAAAAGAAATTAGAAGAGAAGCCTGAACATGTAAATGTAGAATAGGAATGAATAAAAGTTGGTTAACTATTAGGAATAGAATTGACCAAAGGTATAGAGATGGAGTCGGCGACCTTCTCAATTGGGATCAGTCAACCAAGGGTCGTTATTATTCCATGTCCTTGTAAAGGGTGTATGAACATCTTGTTCCAGTTAAGCATTGGTGTAAGAGGAGACTAGTTGAGGAACGATTTCTAGGATTCTTATAAAGTGTGGAAATTGCAAAAGAAATTAGAAGAAAAGCCTTAACACGTAAATGTAGAAGTAGATAAGAGCATCAAAGACAATTGGCTGCTTTTACAACTAGAATACAATAGGTACTTGCTCTTGATCCTTCTTGATAAAAAATTTCAGTTCTACTAGAATTATGGTGCTATTTTATTTGTATTTTGGTGTCTATTGTAGTATAATTGTCTATATCTACATTCGTTTATCGGCATTCTGGTGCTATTTTATCAGTAATGTGGTGATGATATTACCGAATCTATTTTATCAGCATGTAGTGACGATATTGCTGAATTTGTGTGCTATTTAAGCGACTTTATCCAGATAATTAACCTTTATATCAACTTCTTTAATGAATCAAGCTTTAATTGCTGCCTAGTGCTAAATATAGCTTCAATTTAACATATAGTTGTTGATTTTCCTAAACCTACAAATTTGCCAACTCCCAGTTTACTACCAAGTTATAAATGCTTATAAATGCCGTTAGAAAGTTACAATGTGACTTAACCTGATCATTAAATGATTCTGTTAGGTAAAATTTGTATTGCTACTTTTATTTTGAAGAGGATATGGATGTTTTGAGATGGTTGTTTGGTAGGGACATCAGTAGTTGTGCTTTACGCATAGTCTAGTGTGGCAGCTTACTTGTTTGTTTTGCAACTTTATTGCATGTTTCCTGGTGAACTTTGGATCTAATTTAAGGTTGGGAAGATTAGTCTATATCACTTTTATCATTGTGTTTATCTACATTTTCAACACATTAAGGTAAAGAAAATTCTATATGCTTCCTCCTGGCCTCTGAATAGCATAGTGCTACGATACCTATGCAATAAATCTGGGTAAATTTGGGTGCAGATGGATAAAAGAAACTTGTTAACTCATTGCTTTCATTTTAAGAGAACTCTTGTAAGAATTGCTGGCTACTTCATTGTGCACAATACTGTCTTAAGAAAATTCAGTGCTATTTTTTGTTGCTTTATTCTTAGTTATGTTGTTTGGGGTGTTTATCAAATCAATTCCTTTATTTGGTTTGCTACACTTTGACATGTTATTGCATGCTTGAAATGCTAAATTGATGATGAAGCTTAAAAGAGTTCTCATTGAACCCCTGGATTACGTGTGCCATGTGATAACAAAAGATTTACTAATTTATGTTTGGGAGTATTGAAACTTTCTTTATAGTGTTGCTAAGATTTATCTTTGAATATGCTGAAACTATTGTCATTGATTTAGTCTTATGTGCTTTATGTCACCCTTGTTTCTATTAAGCATTAAATTTTGAGAATTGTCAAAATGATCATGTATTTTTCTTAATAATAGGGACAATATTCTTAAACGATGACGTCCACCAAGGAAAAGATTGAAGGCGCGCAACGAATATTTTGTGTTTTTGGTCATATGTATATACTTACAAAGACAATAAAGAATAGTGTAGTAGATATTTTTTTAGTAATGGAAGCATTTATAATATTCGGCTTAAGGAATACTTTCGGTATTTGTTAAATACTTTTAAATGCTCTTATTACCTAGATATAATTCTGGTAATTTATTAGTACAATTAGAAAAATATTGCTACTGCTTAATTATTTCTAAAAATTTAAAATCAGTTGAAAATTTAGGTTTTAGCGGCGACCAATATTGCTACTAAACCTCATGTTATTGTGGCGACAAGAGTTGCCACTGAAGGGTATAATTGCTTTTGTGGCGATTACAATCGCTACTAAAAGCTGTTCATCAGTGGCGACCTACCTCAAACCTATTTTGCGGGTATTTACTTCACTTTTCGTGACGAGTTAAGTCGCCACAAATGTATAGTTTTTGTGGCGACTTACGGAAGTCGCCACAAATAACATTCATTTACAGTATTACATGGTGCGACCAGAAAGTCGCCACTAAAGGGTTATACCAGCGACTTTCCATGCTTTAGTAGCGATATTTGTCGCCACTAAAAGTATGATTTCTTGTAGTGTCGAGATAAGCGTTTGGTCTAACCTTGGCTTGAAGAATTAGGAGTTGTGTCTTATTTTATACGTGTTAAGTGTGGAGTATGATGTATATGCATGGTGACGAGTATCTATACGTCGGTGTCAAGGATGCCCATGAGTCTTGTATTGCAATTGTTATGACTCCGTAGTGGTTCATTGCAATTCATATGACGATTTCTATTATTGTTCCCTTGCTGGGATGTTATTATCATTATTGTTCCCTTGCCGGGAAGTTATTATCATTATTGTTCCCTTGCCGGGATGTTATTATCATTATTGTTCCCGTGCCGCGATGTTTGTTTTAATATTAATGTTCCCTTGCCGGGATTTTTTTGATTGGTGTTGATAAAATAAATAGGAGCGGGTCGCACGCCTGCAATAGTATCTTATGAAATGGGATCGGGTTGCACGCCTGCAATGATATTACGTGTGTACTTGTTTTTCTATTTTCCTTATTTTGCTGGTAATTGATTTAGGGAATTTCTTATGTTTCTCTACAGTCATTCTGTTGTTATCTGTTACTCCTCGTAGCATGTTTCCCCCGCCCTACTTTAGTTATAATTATTTATTTTTATTTCTGATGTATATGATTTAACTGCACAGGTTTATTTGGTAGTTTGGTCCTAGCCTCATCACTACTTTGCCAGGGTTAGGTTGGGCTTACCAGCACATGGGGTCGGTTGTGCTGATATTACACTCTACACTGTGTGCAAATACCAATACAGGAGCATTTGGATTGTAGTGAGGGTGTTGTCTTCAGTCCACACAGGCGACCCGAGGTAGTCCTGCAGATGTCCGCGGGCCTTGGCGTCTCCTCCTATCTTATCTCTTGCTATTTTTATTTATTCAGAGATAGACTTTGTATTTCATTCAGACCTTGTTTTTAGTATTCTGAGACTGTCTGTGAAGCTATGACTCCAGTTCTAGGTAAACTTGCTTAAACAGTTGTATTGGACATACTCAGTAGTTTTATTATTTTCTTCCGCTTGTCATAAATTCTATTGTGTTTAAATTATTTCTCATAATTGCTAAAGGATTAAAATGGGATAAGGGTAAATTTATCAAATAGTGGGCTTGCCTAACTCACATTAGTAGGCGCCATCACGACTCCCGAGGTTAATATATCCGGGTCGTGACAAGTTGGTATCAGAGCTCTAGGTTATATAGTCTCACAATTCATACACAAGCTTAGTATAGTCTGGGGGATCGGTACAGAGACCTCTATATTTATACCCCAGAAGCTACAGAGTTAGGAAAATTTCACATCTATTCTTTCCGTCATGCGGTTTGGTTTCTCAATGCTGATTGAATTTCTACTATATTCTTTCGCAGATGCTGAGAACGCGTTCTTCGTCATCCGCTGATCAATAGCCCGAGCCCCCAGCAGCATCTCCTACGAGGGACAGAGGGCGAGGCTGGGGCCTTGCTAGAGGCCAAGGTAGGGGCAAAGATCAGCCTAGAGTAGCAGCACCAACGGCGGAGCCTCAGGTTGACTTTGATGATGAGGTTCCGGCCTAGACAGTTCTGGTGGGCCCAGCTTAGGTCCTAGGTTGACTTTCTCCCTTTATTTATAGTCAAAACCTCTCGTGTTTATCATACTGTCCTGATCGGGTCGGGGAGGTGTTTCCTCCTCACTGAGAGGCCTTGACCTCGACATTTGTATCGAAAATAGCGCTGATCGGACGAAGCTGGGTTCGTTGGCTATTTCTGTAGGAAGGTTGGGACGAGGTTATTGCCGCCGTGGTCGTGTGGTCAGATTCTGACCAATACAGTGATATTAGTTATAATGAATAGCTAATGATGGGGGGGGGGGTAAATTATTTAGCAATGATTGATGAAATCATACATGATATATGAAAAGTTAAAAGCTAATGCTATGAAATTCTGGATGAAGTTTCGGTTGCCACTATTTTAAATGGGAAATATATGATTAATTGATCATTTGTAAATTATTGAAAAGTAACAATTGTACTAGCATAAGAATTGTGTAATGATGATTGAATTTGAAATGCTATAACAAAATATAATCAATTTTGTTAGCCCGAGAAAATTTTATTTCGGAACGGCTGGGTCATATATTATTGCTGTAATTTTTCTACTGGGCATTTAATGTTAATCGTGTACAGATTTTTATTAATTGGACTGGGGTTGATTTTGATTGTGACTCGTCCTAAGATTATGGAAATTATTCACCTAGACTAATTAGGACGCATTATTCAATGTTTTGAATAGATTGAGTCCATTAGAGGTCATTTGCTTGGTGTTCTAGACGTCGCAATATTGGGGAACTCCTCGTTAATTAGTGAGGTAAGTGAGACTTTAAACCTTGATGCTTGCTTTTCCAAGACCCGTTTTGAAAGTATATATATTTTTTGCTCGGTCCATGTATTGGGACAAGCGTGCGCTTGGCTGAATCGGTGGTCTTTGACCAGCCATAATTATATATTATTTTGTAAAATGTTAAATTATTTAATAGTGGCTTTTGGTGTAGTATGATGTGGAGTAGCCTCGTGCTATGGCATTGGGGCGTTAGAAATTATTTCTTCGCGATCGTAACATATATTGGGGCATTGTGTATACCGCTGTTGTAAATTTGGGGCATTGTGTATGCCGCCGTTATGGATTTGGGGCATTGTGTATGCCGTCGTTATAGATTTAGGGCATTGTGTATGCCGCCGTTATAAATTTTGGGCATTGTGTATGCCGTCATGGTAGATTTGGGGCATTGTGTATGTTGTCATGGACTCGTTGGGGTGTTTGGTTAATTTTCTGCACTGTCGTTAATGTCAAGTCCTTTGTATAAATTGTGTAGAAATATATATAGTATTATTTTTGAATAATTGTTTGGACCTTATAGAGTATAATTATATGGTGAGAGATTTCTGTGTATATTATTTCTATGCTCTTTGAGTGTTTGCATTTTCTAACACTTGTTCCAGAGGTATTCAGAGTGGCGGGTCGAGGATCTTACTAGGTTATACTTACGTATAAGTCACTCCTTACCTGCATGTCCATGCAGATATTATTAATGAAGACGGAGCTAGTAGCTGGCGAGTTCGCTATAGTTGATTCAGTTATTGAGGTGAGCCGCCGCATTGCTCGTGGAGGCTGCCAACAGAGACTTTATCATTTATTCATATGATGTCTTTTGTAATTTTCTTAGATGCTCCACGGTCTAGTGTGGGATTCGGGATAGAGTTTCAGTATAACATTTCGAGATATTTATTGTTCAGAATTAATTATCAAATTATTTGGATACTCATTTAATTAATCAAGTGCTGCAAATTAATGGCTAAGGTATGAAAGAATGGTTCGCCTGGCAGGTGGTGTTGGCTGGGTGCCAGTCGCATCTAGGGAGTAATTTGGGACGTGACAAAGTTGGTATCAGAGCTTAGGCTTTAAGTCTCGGGTCATGGAGCAGTGTTTAGTAGAGTCTTGTTCATGGGTATGTAGTCATCCATACTTATGATCGTGAGGCTACTAAGCATTTAGGATGTTTTCCCTTCTTTCATTCCTTATTCGTGCGTTAAGTTGAATCGAGTTTATTCTTAGAATGTCCCTTTAGCAAATGGCTAGGTCGTGTGTGTCCTTTTATGCTGGACGACGTAATTGATTTGAAAGTTTATAATAATATATGGGCGATTTAGAGTCGCCATTAGTACATGAAATGTTATATGCGTTGTTGATAGTTGAGAGTTTACTTGTTTTTTAAATTTTGGAGTAACTCTATTTTCGAAGGAATGTGTTCCAAAATTCTTTTAAAAAAAAAAGAGTTTGAGAGTTAGTCAAATTTTTGTATGAATTGTAAAGTGGTTTAAGGATTTGATATTTAATTTTCCTGAAAGTGACTTATTCAATATTTCAAGTTGCGGATACAATTCCGAGTTTGATTTGGAGAAGAAAAGAATGGGAGAAATTCAAAAATAGCCAAATTTATCACTGATTGTTGAAAAATAGCCAAGTTTCAAAAGTCATCGAAATTTAGCCACTTTAAATCTGAGCGAAAATACTGTTCAAAATCCGAAAAAATACGCCCGTAAATTTTACGGGAATTTCAGCATAAGTATGTTTGAACTCCCGTAAATTTTACAGGAGTTCCAGGATAACTATGCTGGAACTCCCGCAAATTTTACAGGAGTTAGCAAAGTATACCGGTCCAGCATAATATGCTGGAATTCGTACACAAATATACCAGAACTCCCGTATATTATACTGGACCGGTCCCTGTTGCAGTAAAATAGTGGCTATTTTTCATTGATTTGGTAAACGCTGGCTATTTTTCATTGACCAGTGTGAAAACTAGCTATACCATGATATTTTAACGAAAAGAATTGAACGTAGAAGTAAGAAGTGTAAGGTAATACTAGCTTAAATACATCTAGACCGTTAGGCCTGGTGTGAAAGACATTCTGAGGAAGGTGCTTATAAGGTTTTAAGCTTAGTGCTTTTTGAAGTGATTTAATATTACTAGTGATATCATGATGGTAAGGTTTTAAGTATAATCCTGGCATGACTATTCTTATTTAAGTACATTGAGGATGACATTGATAGTGACACTATGTGATATAAAAGGCACAACCTATTTTACTTGGGGTCCATTAATGAATTCTGATCTGTGAGAGAAAGTGAGACTTGAGTATAACGCTTAATTCACCAATATAGTAAAAGTTTGAGCATGAAACTCAACGAATAGTGACATGATTAACTATTAAAATAAGGATAAAATGTACAATATGGAGTCTGTCATGTACCGTATTAAAGAGAGATAGACAATTTGAAAAGTTTAAATACTTTAAAAGAATTGATATAAATGTTATCGGATTCCGTGTTTTATTCTGGCAATTGTCATGATGTTGTATCTATACTTTATGAGTTAAAAGGAAGTTTGAGTATTGACGAAGTGATGCGATAACTGTAAAAGTAAAATTTTACCTAAGTGGGGAAGCCTACTATTATTGATTATGTTTATCGGGCATGTGGGATCACAATTAGGACAGAGGGATAGTTGCGAATTTGTTATGGTTTTTAAAGTTAACACCTCGCGAACTTGGGCATGGATGGATTGATTTCGTCATATTTAGTATTCATACATGGTGATGATCCTAGCGGGGAGACTATATTTGTGGATAGAGTACATAGAGGAGATGTGATAATTGTTTAGGGAAGGGACACAATAGTCGCTCTACTAGTGTTGCTAATATCTGACTTTAATGTTATTATGTGCATGGACTGTTTAGTATCGTATTATGTGATGCATAATTGTCAGGTAAATGATAGTAGATTTGTTGTTTCTCATGGTCTTAGAATAACACATAAGGGTATTCACGATTGCCATGGGCGAGGAAGCTCCTCATACGAAAGTTTACATGAGATGATTAGAAAGTGTTCAATATATTCAACTACAATTTGAAGTACTAGAGTAGAGATTCTGACACTTGAGATAGTTACAGTTGTTAATAATTTTCTAAATGAGTTACACGAGGCGTATGTAGTATAAATATGAAAAAATAAGATTAGTGTAATAATGATATATTCATAACTCTTTTCTAGAGTATAGCTTGCTTAACATTCGAGGACGAATGTTCTTTTTAGTGGGGGAGAATGTAATAATCTGAATATTTTTTTTTTACGCTTATTAATTGTGAGACTAGAGAATTAATTTTATTTATAGTTATTGGGTCAAATATTAAGTTAGTAGAAGGGAATTTAAAAATAAATATATAGAATAGTTTATTAATTAAGTCATTAGTAGGTCCATTACACATGCCAATTAGCAAGATAGTAATTGTAAATAATATGGATAAAAGAAGTGGGTCTTAAGCCCATACCTTATACTGCTACGTTTAGGACTTAGGGTTGGAATATATTTTTACAACTAGGTTTTGAGACAGAAGAGTAGCAGTAGGCAATATTGGAAAACAAAACGTGGTTTCTTCGTGACTGCGTTAGAAGCCAAACCACTTCTATCAATCACTGTGCAGAAATATTTGTAGAGAAATCCAAAGTTACGAGGTATGATATATGTAAATCTCCTTACAGTAACGTTTCAAGGGAATCGGATGAAGTGATTGTTTGACTCAAAAGTTATCAAACATTTTTTAAGCAAATCAATCAAAAAGAAGTGAAGGAGTAAATCATAGTCAATTATAATTAATACTGGATCGAAAGACAGAATCGAAAATCGAAAAATGGATGGAAATAATATTGTGGGGATTTTATTCATTATAGAAATTTACCCTGCCTCTCCTTAAAGAGGTGCAGGGAAATACAATCATGTTGCCCTCTTCCCATGGGTTAAAGATTATTTTCATGGAGTTCCTCTTTCTCTTCTAGGGTTGCTCGGATGATGAAGGAGAAAGAAGCCCCCTTTCATGGGTTCTTTCTCCCTTTATTTATAGTCGAAAACCTCTCGTGCTTATCATACTGTCCTGGTCGGGTCGGGGAGGTGTTTTCTCCTTATGGAAAGGCCTTGACCTCGATACATGTATCGAAAATAGCGCTGATCGGACGAAGTTGGGTTCGTTGGCTATTTCTGTAGGAAGGTTGGGACGAGATTATTGCCGTCAGATTCTGACCAATACAGTTAGTCCCTCTGTGTGCTGAGATCGTGTCTTACCGACCTCAGCGGACGGATCATGTGCGTTATGAATTCGGGAGGAGTTGGACTCGCATTTTGTTCCTTAGTCGCGTTATGAATTTCGAAACTGCCTCAGAGCATTCTTCTAGTACTCGTGTACCATTATGACGGTTTCGGAACCGAAGCGTCGGTTGGTAAAAGAAGCGTTATTTCGTCCAAGCAGTCATAATGGTCCACGTTTCTGAGAAGCTGAATCGTTTCGCACCTGGTCAGGCTATAGTGGCGACGGTTGATTTTAGTGCCCTGGGGGATTTGCATCCTATAAATTGAAGGAATCTATCATTCCTTTTCCGCATTCCATCATTTATCCTCGAGAGAATTCCTATGATATCTCCCTTTCTGTTAATTTAAGCTCTTATTTACTTCCTTGCTCGCAGTAATCTCCTATTTTCTTACTTCTTACGCAAAGCTTCTTCCTCCTATTTCAGTGCGTTTAAGATGGCAGAAACTTCTTCTCGTGATACTCTCCCGACTATCTCTTCGGCGACTGAGGATCCCGCTCCGGCAGCCGGAGACTCAGAGTGGATAGAATGTGAAGATGTTCCTTTGGTGGAGGAGATCCTATCCCACCCGGGAAGGGCAGTGGTAGATTTTAGCGCCGATGGCGGTGCAGAGCAGGTAAATATTCCTTCTCTTATGGGGGAAATTGGGGTAGCTGATTTAAGGCAACGATGGGGTATTCCCAGTTACATCGAGATCTTACTGACAGGGAGGGACGATAGGGTCCAGATCGACCGCCCCGGGTTCTGCTCGTTCTATGCTTATCCCTTCCTCATGGGGTATACGCTCCCACTCCCTATGTTGGTGGTCGACTTCTGCCGCTATTACGAGGTGTGTCCTGCCCAACTATCCCCTTACATGTACAAGCTATTCCTCATGTTTATCAAATACGCGGAGCTGGCCGATCGGGAAGTCACTCTGAGACACGTGCTCAGTCTTTTCGCTCCTCAAAAGATTCGTGGCACTATGATCCATACGCGTCCCCGAGGGTCAAAATGTTTGGTGGTCAAGATGGACGACAGGACCAATCATCGCTTTTTTGACAATTTTTTCTATGTGTGGACCGAACACCTCGTGGCAGATCCAACCGGATTCCTAGAAGTGTGGAATTTTGCACGTAAGTCTTCGTCCTTGACTAGTAGAGTACCCGCTTTGTCTTTGTTCTCTTTATATCTCATGTTGTAATTATTGACAAGGATGGTCAGATGTAGACTAATGGAAGTAATGCAGCGTGGTAATTGCAAGCGTGAAGGAGTTCTCTCCTCTATTGGGGTGTTGTTGTCCTAATTGGACGTATTAAGTTTATCAGTGTTATGATCTTTTATGATCAGCCCTTGGTGCAAGATATTGTGAAATGGCATTGGAAATACAGCTATCGTATATCGTGGGGCGCGGCGGTTCCGGACTGAATCAGAACTGCAAATGCTGTGATTTGATAAAGACAACATTCAAAGAGGCTTGGGATTAATAGTAAATTGTGGATTCAAGTTCTATAACGATGAGTTTTATTAAGGTGACGACTTAGCAACAAGAGATGAAAGAGGCATGTGGGAAGTGTCCAGTGGAGTTTTAAACTTCTAAAGGGTCAGG
>MU686300.1:0-29154 GCA_026770625.1 Nicotiana glauca | reverse complement strand
CCATGCAGTAGCGTTGGAAGGTGTCGGGGAGTGATATCGACATGTGGGGTATTTCGGTGAGCAGGGTAGCAATCGCGTGGTTGGCGAGGCTCCTGCGAAGAGTTCTACTGGATATGCAGCAAGGGGAATTGTCGCATGAATGGTGTTAATGATTTAGAGTATCAAATTGAGTTTCTACGGTAAGGTATCAAGGATGCCAGCGATTGTTGATGCGAAGGTGGAAGATGATTCTGAATATAAGAGATGGAGATTTGCATGAGAATTCCGAGAATTTGCGGCATATGATTGCTCAAGGTCTTTGTCGACAAGAAATTAAGAATGATCTACTTCAACGCTTTGCAGCCGAGAAGCTACCCCCGCCTCCTTTAAAGGGGATTCGAGAATGGGTCGAGATCGTCCTTCCCCATACTACGGGAGTTCGCACATGGTCGACGTTCCATGAGAGATTCGGACGTAGGCCCCTTATAGGTGAGATAACGACCTTATTTTCTTCCCGTTATCTTTTGTTTCGATCTTACCTATCGAATGTTTGTTTGCCGTGGCCAGGGAGACTTCGCAGAGTCAAAGCTCCTCAGTTAGGTTTCTGTCGGCCGGCTGTATCCGCTCGTCTCAATGTAGTACCTGCAGTTTGTCCTTCATCGAGGGCAGCATCGGTAGAATCTGCGTTATTGGCCACTCCAACCCAAACTACATCTCAGGATGAGGTCCCATCTGGTACCATCCGTCCTCAGAATGACTCACCGTCGACTGGGGAGGAAAAAGGGTCGTTGAAGAGACAGAGGGTAGTGTTCGAGGTGGCTCATCCGACAGTGATCAACTTGGATTCTCCCCCGGTGGACCTAGAGAAAGGTGTTGTTGCTTCGTCTACCTTTGAGGGGGAGCGGTTGGTCGGAGCTGCCCCCACCAATCAAAGCCAGGAAAATTCCGATGTTGTAGCGACCCAATCAGGAGTTCACGCTATTGTGGCAGATAATTAAACCCTTGATGTTGCCGTCGTAATCTCTAGTGTGCCTTTATCGCCCTCGGCAGGTCACGCCATACCATCGGCAGCGGATAGGGGAAAGAGTGTAATGATCGATGGATACGAGTCTGAGTCTGACTTGGACCCTGATGATATTCAGATGTTCGACGAGGGCATTACTCGCTCGGTAGTTCATGCGGAGGGGTCGGCCCGTTACGTCGAGATCCCCTCCGACGTGAACCTGTTGACACAAGGAGGTGACTTGGTATCACAATTCAGTTTACTGTGTTCGGAGGTCGAGAATGAGTCTCTGAGGAATGTTTCGGATTTCGAATTGATGGACGAAGTGGCTGTGATGGGCTTATGGGTATGTTATATCTGACTTTGATTTGTTTTTCCTTTGTTGCAAAATGAGCACTAATTTAACTGCTCTCTTGTTTTGTAAACGTACTTGCTGGAGGTGGAGATCATCCGCAGGGCCAATATTCGTTCGAGGATCTTCTTGCAAATGCTGGAAAAGTATCGTCGCTATCGTGATAGATTCCATGAGTTGCATGAAGGGTTAAGCACTGATCCTCGCAACCAAGCTTTGGGCGAGGAGTTGGAGAAGAGGGACCAAGAGCTAATGCAGGCGCTCAGTAGCAAGAGCGAGTTTGAAGAGCAAATCCTGCTCAAGGACGAGGAGCTCGAGGTAGGTAAAGGGGTCGCTACGGAATGCGAGCACCTGCAGGGCAAGTTAAGAGCAATGCACTTGAAAATGGAGCAGAGCCGGGCCAGAGTGACGGAGATGACCGCCGAATGGAGAGGGAACTTGACTGCGTAGGAGAGCGAGGTTGCCAATTTAAAGCGCGTGGAGAGGGCAGCGTTAGATTCTTCGACGAGGGCAGCGGCCTTGAAGGAGGTAGTTCGTATGCACAAGTCCGAGCGAGAGTCGGAGAGGGCTACTATGGCTCTTAAGGAGGAGAGGCTCGAGGAGCGGATTAGCGCCACTGATCAGGAGGCCCTAGCCTTGTCGGATCGAGTTGCAGTCTTGGAGGAGGAGAATCAGCAACTGAGGGCCCAGGCTGGACCGTCCCGTGCTGCTCTTCCCCACCAAGCTCATGAACTCTGATTCTACGCTGAAGCTCAGCGTGACATTTTCAAGAATTTGTGGGAAGCGGGCAGCGTGACTGAAGCGGCTTTCGAGGAGGAGCGTCAGAAGGCTCGTGAGGCTCGTGCCAACTGTGGTTATGATGTGGTGACGCCCGAAGCTAATGGCGGTGCAAGTGGAGGCGAAGATGGGCCCTATGAAGATGATGATGGCAATGGAGGTATCGGCGCTGAATGAGGGAAAGATTGTGCTTTGTTGCTGTTTGTTCGTTGTTTTGTTTTTTTATTTCGTATGTCGGTTGGCATTTGTTTGTTCCCTGTTGTTGCTTTCTTCTCTCTCTTTTTTTAATTGACTGGCCTGGACCAGATGTAAGTGGCAATAGCCCGCATTTCTAACTTCATGTATAAAGAACTCTTTTTCGCTACTTGCCTTGTGTTTTGGTTTTCTCTGCTAATTTACGAGCGAGGTCGAACCGTCAAACTTTGATGGAGAAGGCACTTAGCCTTAGACTATATTCGAGCGAGGTCGAACTTATCAAACTTTGATGGAGAAGGCACTTAGCCTTAGACTTAGTTCGAGCGAGGTCGAACTAATCAAACTTTGATGGAGAAGGCACTTAGCCTTAGACTTAGTTCGAGCGAGATCAAACTTATCAAACTGATGGCGAAGGCACTTAGCCTGAGTCCCAGCTCGAGCTAGGTCGAACTATCAAACTTTGATGGAGAAAGCACTTAGCCTGAGACTTAGTTCGAGCGACGTCGAACTTATCAAACTGATGGCGAAGGCACTTAGCCGGAGTCCCAGTTCGAGCAAGGTCGAACTGTCAAACTTTGATGGAGAAGGCGCTTAGCTTGAGTCTCAGTTCGAGCTAGGTCGAGCTTATCAAACTGATGGCGAAGGCACTTAGCCTGAGTCCCAGTTCGAGCTAGGTCGAGCTGTCAAACTTTGATGGAGAAGGCACTTAGCCCGAGACTTAGTTCGAGCGAGGTCGAACTTATCAAACTGATGGCGAAGGCACTTAGCCGGAGTCTCAGTTCGAGCAAGGTCGAACTGTCAAACTTTGATGGAGAAGGCGCTTAGACTAAATCCAATTCAAGCTAGGTCGAGCTTATCAAACTGATGGCAAAGGCACTTAGCCTGAGTCCCAGTTCGAGCTAGGTCGAACTGTCAAACTTTGATGGAGAAGGCACTTAGCCCGAGAATTGGATGAAGTGATTATTTGACTCAAAAGTTATTAAACACTTTTTAAGCAAATCAATCAATAGAAGTGAAGGAGTAAATCACAGTCAATCATAATTAATACTGGATTAAGACAGAATCCAAAATCAAAAAATGGATGGAAATAATATTGTGGGGATTTTATTCATTATAGAAATTTACTCTTCCTCTCCTCGAAGAAGTTCAGGAAAAATACAATCATGTTGCCCTCTTCCCATGGGTTAAGGATTATTTTCATAGAATTCCTCTTTCTCTTCTAGGGTTGCTCAGATGATGAAGGAGAAAGAAGCCCCCTTTCGTGGGTTCTTTCTCCCTTTATTTATAGTCGAACCTCTCGTGTTTATCATACTGTCCTGGTCGGGTCGGGGAGGTGTTTCCTCCTCACAGAGAGGCCTTGACCTCGATATTTGTATCGAAAATAGCGCTGATCGGACGAAGCTGGGTTCGTTGGCTATTTTGTAGGAAGGTTGGGACGAGGTTATTGCCGCCGTGGTCGTGTAGTCAGATTCTGACCAATACAGTGATATTAGTTATAATGAATAGCTAATGATGGTGGGGTAAATTATTTAGCAATGATTGATGAAATCATACATGATATATGAAAAGTTAAAAGCTAATGCTATGAAATACTAATCTGGATGAATTTTCGGTTCCCACTATTTTAAATGGAAAATATATGATTAATTGATCATGTTGTAAATTATTGAAAAGTAACAATTGTACTAGCATAGGAATTCCGTAATGATGATTGAATTTGAAATGCTATAACAAAATATAATCAATTTTGTTAGCCCGAGAAAATTTTATTTCGGAACGGCTGGGTCATATGTTGTTGCGTAATTTTTCTACTGCGCATTTGGTGTTAACCGTGTACAGTATTTTATTAATTGGATTGGGGTTGACTTTGATTGTTACTCTTCCTAACATTATGAAAATTATTCACCTAAACTAATTAAGATGTGTTATTCAATATTTTGGATTGATTGAGTCCATTAGAGGCCGTTTGATTGGTGTTCTAGACGTCGCAATATTGGGGAACTCCTCGTTAGTATGGTAAGTGAGACTTTAAGCCTTGATGCTTGCTTTTCCAAGACCCATTTTGAAAGTATGTTTTTCTTTCCTGCCCGGTCCATGTGTTGGGACAAGCGTGCGCTTAACAGAATCGGTGGTCTTTGACCAACCGTAAATAGATATTATTTTGTAAAAAGCTGAAATTATTTGATAGTGGCTTGTGGTGTAGTGTGATGTGGCGTAGCCTCGTGCTATGGCGTTGGGGCACTAGAAATTATTTTTTCGCGGCCGTAACATATATTGGGGCATTTTTCTATGCCGCCATTGTAAATTTGGGGCATTGTGCATGTCGCCGTTATAGATTTGGGCATTGTGTATGCCGCCGTTATAGATTTGGGGCATTGTGTATGCCGCCGTTATAGATTTGGGGCATTGTATATGCCGTCGTTATAGATTTGGGGCATTGTGTAAGCCGTTGTGGTAGATTTAGGGCATTGTGTATGCTGTCGTGGACTTGTTGGGGGTGTTTGGTTAATTTCCTGCACTGCCGTTAATGACAAGTCCTTCGTGTAGATTGTGTAGAAATATATATAGTATTATTTTTGAATAATTGTTTGGACCTTATAGAGTATAATTATATGGTGAGAGATTTCTGTGTATATTATTTCTGTGCTCTTTGTGTGTTTGTATTTTCTAACACTTATTCCAGAGGTATTCAGAGTGGTGGGTCGAGGATCTTACCGGGTTATATTTACGTATAGCTCACTCCTTACGTGCATGTCCATGCAGATATTATTAATGAAGACGGGGCTAGTAGCTGACGAGTTCGCTAGAGTTGCTTCAGTTATTGAGGCGAGCTGCCGCATTGTTCGTGGAGGCTGCCAACAGAGTCTTTATCATTTATTCATATGATGTCTTTTATAATTTTCTTAGATGCTCCACGGTCTAGTGTGGTATTCGGGCTAGAGTTTCAGTATAACATTTCGTGATATTTATTATTCAGAATTAATTATCAAATTATTTAGATATTCATTTAATTAATCAAGTGCTGCAAATTAATGGCTAAGGTATGAAAGTATGGTTTGTCTGGCGGGTGGTGTTGGCTGGGTGCCAGTCGCATCTAGGGAGTAATTTGGGACGTGACAAACAGACTGTTCGGAGTTGACTAGGCAGTTGATCAGCGTTCGCAGCCTAATGCTTCTCCTTCCTATCTTTATTTCCCTTTGTACTAGCTGGATATTAGACTATGTTGTCTTTTCATACTCTTAGACGGATTTTAGATGCTCATGAGTAGTGATACCCCGATGTCGGGCTGTATTTGTTTACGCATTGTTCTATTCTACTATTTATTTTGGGATTTATATCTTTCTAATGACTTAAAATGAATTATTATAACTGTTTAGTTGGTTTGGGAGTTTGTATCGGCTGACCTTATTTCACGATAGGCGCCATTACGATCGGGTCCGATTTAGGGTTGTGACAATCTTGGGGTCGAAATAACCGAGTCCTAGTTGAAATTGGATATTTTCACATTTGAGCGTCTAGAGCAGTGTGGGGCGCTGGCCCTGGCGCTCAACTTTTCAGCATTATGTTTTGAGCGCCACAGGTAGCGCCACACGCTGCCTGTGGCCTTCAAATGTGCACTTTTGCCTTTTTTATTCATTTTTCAATTCGTGCACTTTTGTCCCAAATCACATCCGAATGATTCCTACATATAGAAATACTATAAATTAGCACAAATTATTATATTATACATTCGTAGTTTATTAGACATGAGCACAACATGAAATAATATATGTAAAAATATGCATACTTTAAGTCAAACATCACTTACGTTGGAATATGTAAATATGAAAGGAACCTCGCATTCCCTTTTTCGTTATTAAAAACATTATGGCACGCAATTATTTAACAAGAGAAATTCTGATTGGTAATTTTATTCTCTAGGCTTATAGTGATCAGTGATCACAGTCACGTCTTCTACAAATATATGTGAAAGGTTGAATAGTAAAAGTATAAGTTCATAAGTATGAGGTTTTGCTTCATTGGCTTATCAAAAGATTGCAAACTTCAAATACGTATCGTATGAGAGTCAAGTACTTGAGATGGATAAATAATTATGTTGTTGAAGTTTATTCATTTACTGAAGTTATTACGCGTTTCAGAGTTACAGCTTGGTTGGATGGTTGTTCCCGTTTGTATCGTATTGTATTGTTATCTCAAAATAATATTTATTTTGATTGTTTCGTTAAAATTAGTTGTATTGTATTATAGAAAACAACTGATTTGGTGTGGTGAGAGTGTTCGTGTGGTGAGAGTGTTCCCTATTTTTCTTTTCAATTATGCTCTAACTTATTACTCCACAATTTTACCCTTTACCTTTTTTTCTATTTTAACTCCAAATCTCCAACCTATAATCCACTTTATTTTTTTTCAGAACTTCTGCCGCCAACGTTAAAGATGTTTTGCCGCCTTTTCTTTTATTTTTTCTTTTAAATTGCTTTTATATCAATTTTAATTAAGTGTGTTCCTTTGTTTTGCATTCTTCTGTCTCGCTCCTTTGTTCTGCTTTCTTAAGGTATTTTGTCTTCTTCTGTTTTGTTTTTTAAAATTATTTTTATGCATAATTTGATAAATTTAATATTTAAATAATTGAAGGTATTTTGGTTAACTTATCAGTTACAATACAGATACAATACAGTCAAACCAAATAGCAAAATATTATTTAACCACAATAACAATATAATCTATCCAAATATTGTATTTATAAAATGATACTATACGATACAATGTAATATATTATAAAACGATGAGGAACAATGTTCCAAACATAGGTTCAAACAACTTGCTAAATTTTAGGAATAACTTTTTTACTATCACCTTTTTTTTATTCAAAAGAATAAGGGTAGCATATGTTCTTGTGTACTTTGATAATTGGCCAAGTCAACCTTTGAGAAGCCAATCACCATACACAATTGTTGTTTGAATAGAGAGAGTATCGTACTATTCATATATATGTTCAGCAAAAAGTCAATTTGAAGTCCATCCTAAGATTAAGAATAGTTTATTAATTAGATTACAACCTGTAACTTTTTCTAGAATATAGAAAAGTTCGACTTTCCTCAGTTTTTTTTGCTGATTAGAATCAATTGATAACTGATAATTGGAAAATTTTAGTAGCTCGGTCGATAGATTACCTAAATTATTACGAAACAATTACACTGTATATCACCCGACCTAGTTCTATAACCATAAAGAGCCCATATTTTGGGATTTTACATGCTGAGGCCCATATTGTATATATCTTGAAATAAAAGTTTCAATGTTTAACCTAAACAATCTTCATTCATCTCTTCTACATTTTCTCCTCTTCTTCTCTCCACTCCAGTGGCCACCTTTCCTAAGTTTGTTGTGAAGTCAAGATTTTGATATCCAAACCAAAAATTCGGTTGAGGGAGTTAGAAGCTTTTCAGATCTGAAAATTTATGAAAGAATCGTGCTCAAATTCAAGTGGGTGCTATTGAAATTAATTGATAATAGTCCAAGAAGCTTCAACCTAGAGATTTGGTTCAGTTGGACTACTTTGCAACTCTTTGAGAACGAATTTGGTGAGGTAAAATTGGGGAAAGCACTGGGTTCTTGATTTTTATTGAAATTTCTTCAAGATTGAATTCTGGACTGAAAAAGCGGAACTGAGTTCTTGATTTTTGTTGAAATTTCTTCAAGATTGAAGTTCTGGACTGAGATTTTAAGCCTATTGTAATTTATGAGTTTTTTAAATAGACCTAAGGAAGATATATTTTGGTGAAAAAATCAAATAGGTGTTGACTAATATCGGTGAAATTATTTGGGTAAAGCTAAAAATATTGAAAAACTTTTAGTGACTTGAATCTAGAGTACTGGATTGATTGAGCATACTTAACATTGGTTTTGAGAATCATACCAATTGAAAAAGGAAATTGAAGATTGATAATAGGTGAATTTAACTATAATTAGGTCATAAAGAACCACCTTCTTGTATAGTTTTGATGATAAAAGTGATAACAAAATGCTCTGTTTAGCGCTTTTCATGCTTTGCAGGTGATATATGACAAGAGAAGGCTATGGAGTACTTTTGGGATGAAATATGGAGAAAAAGAGGCTAATCGTAAAATTCCGCCAAGTGAATCACGCGAAGCAGCTCAAGCCAGGCCTGAAGAAGGACTGCCCCGGTTCCACCGTAACTGCAGCAGAACCGCGGTAGAGTGTACTCGCGAACAACTGAAGAATCAGAGAGCATGTTTGGCCGCGATTTGACCGCGACCGCGGCAGAACCGCGGCAGAGGCGGAAAAGTCCAGGGACCTAAGTGCAAAACACGGGTTTTGCAGCCCAAAACCCTATTTTAAACACTAGACTTCGCCTAAAGGAGGCATGTATTGATTTAGAGAGTATTTTGGCAAGGAAAACAATTGTGAGAGATCATCCAAAACATCATATCTTCTTCTTCTTCTTCTTTAATTTTTCTTGAAATTTTCATGATGAACACTATTCTAGTTTATTTACCCATAGTTATGAGTAGCTAAATCTTTTGTCTAGGGTTTTGATGGAACCTATTGAGGAATGAACTTCTTGTTTATGTGAATACAATTTGCCAGTTTTAATTTTTATTTGTTCAACTGCGTGTTTGTTGTAGTTAATTGACAGAATCCTCAATTAGCTGTGCCTATTTAGTGTGCATAACTCGGGAGAGAGTGCATATTTAGGTGAATGTTGAACAACACCATTTCCAAATTATAAGAGGGATCTATAACTGCGGGTTTAAAGGTGGGATTAGGAATAACAAAGCCTTGGGTGCAATCTTAAGTGAACTGTGATAAACAAAACTAGCTAGTGTATCTCGGGAGAGTGCATTAAGTACATTACTTTGATTACTCGGGAGAGATTTACGGTAAGAAGAACGTTCAAGATTGATAGGAATGCGTTGGTGAATTTGTTTGAAACATAAATCGAAGGAATTCCATCAATAGGGGAAATCATTACCTTAGCGCTTTCTCATTATTGTTTACAACTTAGCATCTTAGTTTACAACTATTTACTTACTGTTAATATTAGTAAAAACACCATCAACTGTGATTCTCAACGTTTGGAAAATTGATTCTAAAGAGTTTAGTAGGTCTAAAGATAGTGATTGATAGGTTAATTCTCTGTGGGTTCGACTCTGGGCATAATACTCAGGTTATATTTGTAACGTCCACATTGTCCTTTTTATAAGGCATAGTTGGGCGTGACCATGTTTTGGCGCCGTTGCCAGGGAATTAACGAATTATCAATTACCATTGATATAAATACAAAAATTCTTAGTGTAGTCAGTTTTCTCTCTACCCAATTTTTCATTGAAATTTTGACGGTTGTTGACTTGGTTGCTCAGGTGTATGCCTAGAAAATCTACAAGGACTGGAGAACTACTTGAAGGACTCTCAAACCCCGAGAAAACATTCCGGATATTGAACCGTGCCAACAAAAGACTTCAACAATCCCAACAAACACACAAACTCGAAATTGATATGGGAGACGTAAACGACCCCAACGGAAATGTCAGGAATGAGCAAGCTAGCTTAAATGCCAGAGAAGTGGCACCTCTTGTGCCTGAGGGTGTACTATATGACTGGGCACAACCCACAGCTGACAATCTGGCCACTGCTATTGTTGTGCCCGCAATACAAGATGAATCATTCCAGATCACAAATAACATACTGCACTTGTTGCAAAACAAGGGACTCTTTTTTGGGACACAAATAGAAGATCCTCAGCAGCACTTGAAGAACTTCCTGTCTATCTGCAAAACTCAAAGGCAGCCCAACGTGACTCCGGAAGCAATCAGGCTGTTATTGTTTTCATTCTCGGTGACAGGAGCTGCTCAGGTTTGGCTAAACTCACTCCCCATAAACTCTATAGAAACTTGGGATGAGTTAGTCAAGCAATTTTACAACAAGTTCCACCCGCCCAACAAAACTGCTCAACAAATTGATGAGATCGTGAGCTTCAAACAGAAATCGATGGAGACACTGCATGAGACATGGGGCAGGTTTAAAGGAATGTTGGTTATGTGTCCCCACCACGGTGTTCCAGAACAGATGTTGGGACAACGGTTTTACATGGGACTGTCAAACAGCATGAAGAATATTGTAGATGCCTCAGCTGGTGGGGCATTCTTGAGCAAAACCTGGAGAGAAGGTCAGAATCTGCTTGACAAGATGGCACAAAATTTGGGATGGACGACCAGAAATGCCCCTATCACTCCAGTGGTGCACTCAGTGCTTCTTGATCCCTCAAATACCATGGCTGAAAAAATGGCGACCCTCCTGACACAGATGAGCATACTCACCAAAAAGGTGGAGGAATCAGGGCAGAAACAGCAAGTACATATTGTAGACACTACTAACGGGGGCTTGTGACATCTTGCATTAGCAAGCCAATTGGTAATCCTTGGAACGCAGAACATGATCATCATCATCAGCACTCTGAAGACATGAACTACGTGTCCAACTATGGAAGCCAGAGACAGGGCAATCAGAACTGGGGTCAGCAAAATCAGCAGCAATACAGGCCGGCGCAGCCACAGTTTAACACAAGAAATATGGGAGGTATGAGAACCCCCAACAATATGGCACCTTATCCCAGGCTACAGGGGTACAACAATCACAATCAGCAGCAAGGGTATCCCCCACCTCAGCAGCAGCATGGTAGGAGGCAAGAAGATGGGTTCGCTAGACTTGAAGCAATGATGCAGCATATTATTGGGTCCAGTGCAAAAATAAATAAAATAGTAGATGCATATGATGCAGCAATCAAAAATATTGAAGTGAAAATGGGCCAATTTCAATGTCTCTGAACAATCATCCTCAAGGGACATTACCTGTAGACACCCAGATAAATTCAAAAGATCAAGGCCCTAAGCAGCTGATGGCGGTGAGCCTACGTAATGGCAGAGACCTGGATGTGGAGCAAGAGAGAGCTAGAGAAACTAGACAGGCTGAGACACTCATACCAGTGCCCATTGAGCTGGATGAGTCAACTAAACTGACAAAGGTGACAGTCCAGCCTACTCATGAAGAAGAGAGCATTCAGCAGGAGACCGAGAAAGCAGCTGACCCAGTTTAGGAGCCAATAATTGAGATAGTAGCTGGTAAAGATCAGTCCCAAGTGATTGGGAAGAAGAGACCTCCTGCACCTTTTCCGCAGAGATTGGCCAAGCATCAAAAGGAGGAACAACATAAGAAGTTATTTGAGATGCTTAAACAAATCCAGGTAAATATACCATTGATTGAAGCTTTAAAAGAGATGCCTGGATATGCAAAAATGATGAAGGACTTGATGTCCCAGAAGTTTGACTTCCAAGACTTGTCCACGGTTACACTTTCTCAGACCTGTAGTGCGGTGGTGTCTAGACCAATTACAGAAAAGCTGTCTGATCCAGGGAGCTTTACAATTCCATGCACTATTGGTAATTTTGCCTTGGCTAAGGCACTCTGTGATTTAGGGGCCAACATTAATCTTATGCCCCTGGCTATTTATAAGAGGTTGGGCATTGGGAGAGCTAGACCCACATCCATGTTGTTGCAGTTGGCCGACATGACCGTGAAACGACCGTCTGGGATCCTAGATGATGTGCTGATTCAGGTAGGGAAATTTGTGTTCCCTGCAGATTTTGTGATCCTGGATTGCAAGGTAGATGAAGAGATTCCTATAATCTTAGGAAGACCATTCCTGGCCACGGGGTGAGCTCTAATTGATTGTGAGACTGGGGAGCTCAATATGAGACTAAATGATGAAGAAATAACATTCAATGTGCAAAAGTCTATAAGGTGACCAAGCGAATTCGCTAATTTCTCTCTTATTGATGCCGTGGATGTAATCGTAGAGTCTGATGATGAGGTGTTGACTGTGGAGGACCCCCTTTCTACATGTTTGATGAACTTGGATGAAGTGAATGGTGAGGATTTGGTGGAATGGGTGTTGGCATTAGAAGGTAGAGGGTTCTGGGATAGAAATCTAGAATTCGAGCCCTTGCACTTAGAAAAGAGGGAAACTCCTCAAGCCAAGCCATCTATCGAAGAACCACCAAAGCTGGAGTTAAAGCCTTTGCCCGCCCACCTCAGGTATGAATTTCTGGGGCCTGACTCCACATTATCTATAATTATCTCATCTAGCTTGTTAGATATCCAGGCTCAACAACTCTTACAGGTACTAAGAGAGTGCAAAACTGCCATTGGGTGGACCATGGCAGAAATCAAGGGGATCAGCCCCGCCTACTGCATGCACAAGATTCTGCTGGAAGAGGGTCACAAACCTTCCAGGGAACACCAGAGGAGGCTGAACCCCAACATGAAGGAAGTGGTGAAGAAGGAGGTAATAAAGTGGTTAGATGTGGGAATTATTTTTCCAATCTCTGACAGCAGCTGGGTGAACCCATTTCAATGTGTTCCTAAAAAGGGTGGCATGACGGTTGTGAAAAATGACAACAATGAATTGATATCTACAAGAACCGTCACAGGCTAGAGAATTTGCATGGACTATCGAAAGTTAAATCTTGCCACCTGGAAAGACCACTTCCCGCTTCCCTTCATTGATCAGATGTTGGACAGACTGGCAGGGATGTCACACTTCTGTTTTCTGGATGGGTACTCAGGGTACAATCAGATCTCCATTATACCGGAGGACAGAGAGAAGACCTCCTTCACCTGCCCGTATGGCATTTATGCCTTTAGACGGATGCCCTTTGGCATATGAAATGCACCTTCTACATTCCAATGGTGCATGATGGCCATATTCACTGACATGGTAGAGGACATAATGGAGGTGTTCATGGATGACTTCTTAGTGGTGGGGAATTCATTTGATGAGTGCCTGATAAATCTGACACGAGTGCTGAAACGGTGCATCGAGACTAACTTGGTTCTGAACTGGGAGAAGTGCCACTTCATGGTACAAGAAGGCATAGTCTTGGGGCACCGGGTGTCAAGCAAAGGAATTGAAGTGGATCGTGCGAAAGTGGATGTAATAGCAAGGCTGCCTCCCCCAACCTCAATCAAAGCAATCAGAAGCTTCCTTGGGCATGCTGGTTTTTACCGGAGGTTCATAAAAGACTTCTCCAAAATTGCCAACCCTCTCTGTAAGTTGATAGAAAAAGATCACCCATTTTTGTTTTTTGATGATTGCAGGGTAGAATTTGAGGAGTTTAAAAAGAGACTGGTCACAGCACCCATCATTGTTGCCCCCAACTGGGAGCAACCGTTCGAACTAATGTGTGATGCCAGTGACTACACAATGGGGGCAGTGTTGTGCCAACGGAAAGACAAACTGATGCACCCAATCTACTATGCTAGTAGAACGTTGAGTGGCACCTAGTTGAGCTACACTATCACTGAGAAGGAGATGTTAGCTGTGGTGTTTGCGTTTGACAAGTTCCGATCCTACCTGATAGGGTCCAAGGTAATTGTATATACTGACCATGCAGCTCTCAGGTACTTAATCTAAAAGAAAGAATCTAAGCCACGCCTGATTCGTTGGGATTCGATCTTGAAATTCGTAACCGTAAGGGCACTGAGAATCAAGTCGTTGATCATCTATCATGACTTGAGGGAGCTGAAAAGGCAGTTGAGGTTGAGGAAATTCTGGAAACTTTTCCAGACGAGCAGTTGCTCGCCATCACTCTTCAGGAAGCACCATGGTATGCAGACTTTGCTAATTACTTAGCCAGTGGTATAGTTCCTCACGACCTTTCATCGGTCTAAAGGAAAAGGTTTTATCGTGAAAGCCACCAGTATTACTGGGACGAGCCTTATCTGTTTAGAATATGCCTTAATAATATGATACGGAGATGCGTCCCCGAGATAGAGCAATCTTCTATTTTGCAAGCTTGTCACGCATCGGTGTATGGTGGACACTTTGGATAGGTCAGGACAGCGGCAAAGGTGCTAGAGGCTGCGTTCTTCTAGCCTACAGTGTTTAGAGATGCGCACCTATGGGTGAAGGGCTGCAATGAATGTCAGCAGACCAGGAACATTTCCCGGCGCCACGAGATGCCCATGAACCCAATTCAAGAGGTGAAAGTGTTTGACGTCTGGGGGATTGATTTCATAGGTCCCTTCGTCAGCTCTTATGGAAATAAATACATTCTTGTTGCTGTAGACTATGTGTCCAAATGGGTGGAAGCTGCTGCGTTGCCCACCAATGATGCAAAAGTGGTAGTGGGATTTTTGAAGAAGAACATATTCACCTGCTTCGGGACACCACGAGCAATTATCAGTGATGGAGGCACTCACTTCTGCAACAGAGCCTTTGAAAAGTTGCTTGCTAAGTACGATGTGCGCCACAAGGTGGCTACTCCTTACCACCCGCATACTAGTGGACATGTTGAAGTGTCCAACAGAGAAATCAAGAGTGTGTTAACCAAAACTGTGAACGCCACAAGAACTGATTGGGCGAGGAAGCTAGATGATGCACTTTGGGCTTACAGAACTGCTTTCAAGACACCAATTGGTATATCACCATACAAGTTGGTGTTTGGGAAGTCCTGCCACCTGCCAGTGGAACTTGAACATAAAGCGTGGTGGGCATTGAAACAACTAAACTTGAATATGGAAGCTGCGGGCACAACAAGAATCACTGAATTGCATGAGCTCGAGGAGTTCAGACATCTTTCTTTCGAGAGCACAAGGTTGTACAAGGAGAGAATGAAGAGGCTGCACGGCCAGAACATTGTTGAGCGGAATTTCAAACCTGGGGACATGATATTGCTCTACAACTCAAGACTACATTTTGTTCCCAGGTAAGCTTAAGTCACGATGGTCTGGGCCATTTCGAGTAGTTGAAGTTTTCCCTTCAGGAGCTGTCGAGATTGACACTGAGAATGACTCTCATACATTTAGAGTCAATGGTCAAAGACTGAAGATATATGTGGGCATGAGCGAACCGAAGGAAGTGTCTGAGATACACTTGACTGAACCTCAGAGGTCAAGCGAGCCATAAATGCGCTCATTTGCGTCGTGCTGCGACGTTAAATCAGGCACTGCATGGGAGGCAACCCACTACATTGTTGTAAGTGTAACACATTATATGAAAAAAAAATGAAGAATCAGAATACTGCCCAGACGGCGGTTCCACCGTAACCACGGTAGAACCGCGGCAGACCACGTCGGGCCTAGGTACGCGACATTCTTTTTAATTTTTTTATTCTTATTTTTTAACCCCTTTTAATTAAACTTACCCCCAACTACCCCTAAACCCTTCCCCTCTCCCATCAGAACACAAACAAGTTCCCCCTCAACCCTAACGCCTCTTCTTCTCCTCTTTCTCTCAAAAATCTCACTCCCCCATCTTCATCCTCCATTGTCATCTTCTTCAAAGCTCCATCCCCACTACCCACCCCTTCCCTCCTTCATTCAAGTAAGTTATTTTTCTTCTTCTCTCTCTAATTCTTCATCTCAATTAGTTTAATGTAGTTTTATTTAGATTAATCAAACACTAGGTAGGAGTATTGTTAATTTTTGCTTTCTTTTCTGTTTTCTTTCTTTGTAATTGCTTCTTGTGGACTTGTTTGATGCTTAAATGGGTGGTTCTTCATTGTGCTTTAATTGTGGAGGATGTTTAGATAGGTTGGAGGCCTAGATATAATTTTTGTGGTGAAGTTTGGTGGAGAGGCCTATTTGGCCAAAATTGTGGGGTTTGTTGTGATATTTTGGAGCACATTGTGCCCCCATTAGGTTGTGGTGGTGTTGTATTTGGCGTAAACCACTTGAAGGAGCATGTGTGGGGTGTTGTATGCCGATAATTGTGAGTTAGTACTATTGTGGGGCCATTGTGGGGGTTGTTAACCATGAGCACCTTACTAGTTGGGGGCTTGGCATAATTGTAAGAAAGAAATAAATGGGGGATCTTGTTTGGTGCCATCGGGTGGCGAAGTCTGAGTATCCATCCAAGTGGCAATAGTTAGGATGCATTTGATGGTTCTCCTGAATTGTTTGCAGGTGATATGGCTTGTAAAAGGCAAAAGAATGCGTCATGCACTTCCCAAGAGCCTACATATGATGCCTCCAGGTTCGAATCACAGGTGGTAGAGGACGACTTTCATGCCAAGGCCTCCAAGAGCTTCACCCCTGAGATTCCTATTGACAGGGCGGCACTACGTGCGTAAAAGGAAGAGATGTATGATGAAATCCGGCGGAGGGATATGGAGTTCTTATTTGATGAACCTGAGACAGTGAACGTCATGCTAGTGAGAGAGTTCTACGCGAACTGCCCAACTCATATGTTGCGGGAGGTGATTGTGCGGGGCAGGGTTGTAGATGCCTCAGTTGAAAAGATTCGCCAGGTGTTGAGGTTGCCCAGGTTCACTGGTGACATCGACTATTACCAGGAACCAAAAGGAGTCACTTGGGAGAATATGACTAAAGTACTCTGCGCAGGGGGTCAATCACTCTGGTTACATGACAATATCACCCTGAACTCCAAGTCATTCATACATGTGGCTAAATGTTGGTTCACCGTCATTTGCAGCCGGTTCTTGCCCACAGGTAACACGACTGACGTGAACTATCAAAGAGCTCTATTGACGTGGTGCTTCGTCACTAAGAAAGATTTTGATACGGCGAGAATAATTGGTGATGAAATGATCCTGTGGTCTCCGCTGCTGTCAAAGGGATTCTACTTCCCTTCATTGGTGACGAGGTTGTGCTTGCTGAAAAATGTTCCCACCAATCCTACGGATGGAGCCTTGTCCGCTAAAGCACCATTAAAAGCGTCAGGCATCAGAGTGGGCCGAGATGCACCTTCCACCATTCAGATTGATGATGAGGATGAAGCCCTAGCACCATCTAGGAGATCCTATGACAGAGCCAGACCCTCTCGGCAACACCATACTGGGGCATGATTCTCTAGATCCCAGTCCACCCGGCCTATGTTGCGTTTTATGGAGGAAGAGATCTCAGATCTTCACACCTCGGTGGATGGCCTACACACGCGTATGGATGCAATGTCTCAGCGGCATGCTAGGTCTGAGAGTCAGATGATGTCTTGGTTCCGTGCTTTGGGGAGAGCTTGTCATGTGGACCCCAGCACCGTCTCCGACTCTGATTAAGGCTTAAGGAAGTCTTTTTACCCTTCTGCTCTTTATTTTTGATATGACATGGGGACATACCATAATTTTAAGTGTGGGGTGGGAGACTTGCTCTGGTAGTGTATTGTAGTGTATATAGACATTGAGTATGTTGTAATATTAGATTGATGTTGTTGTGTATAATTGACTGTACTCACATTAGAAGTAACTGACTTGGCCCAACGACGGACATTTGTCGACGGGTCTCTTGAGGGTCAAAGTCAGATATAAAAAAAATGTACAGGACTCTTCCTGAGGACGGACCACTTGGACAGTACTCTTGAGGGAAGTAGTCCAGGTAGATTTTTCTTTATTTTATTTTATTTTATTTTTTAGGTAGTGTAGTAATTCTCCCTTGGTTTTTCTTTTGACCACGGTTCTTTTCCAAAGGCTTTTCTTAAACCAGGTTAGGTAGATTTTTCTTTTGTAGTTTTAGGACCAAGTTGGGTGAAGGCTAGAATGCAACCCTTGATGTACACACCTGAGAATAACAAAAACGAATTGAGGGTGCGACGTCTAGGCTCGTTTGTAGACTCATACTTTGATGCCTTAATTTTGCACATCTTGTCTTGCTTGAACGCTCGTATGAGTGTGTTGATAAACTGATTCGGAATGAGTTACATGCCAAGTGTGTGTGAGCTATTACTTTCATTCTGTGCTTGCATGCGATACCTATAACTTGCCCTGTGTGCTTGCAAAGAGAAATAGAAGTTGTTTGGTTTTAGAGATGATTGAGACATTTCTTTGTGTAGCCTGTATAATTGTGAATCCACCTGTACATATTGCCATAATTAACCCCTTTGAGCTTGAAGCTTGTTCTTTGATAACCCTATAATAACCTACATCCCTGTGTTTGAGTAGTTTGACTGTTTGAACCTGTACCTCCTAAAAGCACTTGAATTATTAAAGAACATACAAAAGTCAAAGTGTGGGGTAGTAGGGGAGTGAAAAAAAGGAAATCAGGAAAGAAATACTTGAATGGTGCAATGGCTGTTAGAAAAAAAAAAGAGAAAAAGGCCAGTTGCACCTAAAGAAAAGTGGGGGGCACCTATGAAATAAAATGTCGAAGAATGATTGGGCTGAACATGGAGATTGAAATAAAAAAAAGTGTGTATTAAAAGTATTTAGGGAGGTTAGTTACTATATCCAAATATATCTTACCCGTCCCTTAGCCTACATTACAACCAAATAAAGACCTCTTGATCTTTTACCGAACAACTCGATTAGTAGAGTATTACACTAGGGACAAGCTTATGGTGTATCTGTGTGGCATGTGAATGTTCTTTGCTGAGAGTGAGTGAATTCTGTCTATATATGGTTCCTTGTTGCTTAATTTTATGTGTGTGGAACTTTTCTCGGATTTGTGATGTGAGGGCATGTGACTCAGGAAGAAAAAGTGAGTTTTCACCTCTGTTAGAGTAACTAGAGTAAGCACGAGTGTGTCATGGCGTTAGAGTCTGCATCTGAGTGTGACTGTTGCACTGCTTAGGTTATTCTTTCATAATGGCGGGTGTGGCATAAACTTGGGGCAATGCATCTAACGGTTAGGCCTAAAAGTGTGGTTTAACTTGCTCGGGGACGAGCAAAGGTTTAAGTGTGGGGTGTTGATAATAGGTGAATTTAACTATAGTTAGGCTCTAAAGAACCACCTTATTGTATAGTTTTGATGATAAAAGTGATAACAAAATGCTCTGATTAGCGCTTTTCATGATTTGCAGGTGATATATGACAAGAGAAGGTTGTGGAATACTTTTGGGATCAAATATAGAGAAAAAGAGGCTAATCGTAAATTTCCGCCAAGTGAACCACACGAAACAGCTCAAGCTAGGCCTGAAGAAGGACTGTCGCGATTCCACCGTAACCACGGCAGAACCGCGGCAGAGTGTACTCGCAGACAATTGAAGAATCAGAGAGCATGTTTGGCCGCGGTTTGACCGCGACCGCGGCAGAACCGCAGCAGAGGCGGAAAAGTCCAGGGACCTAAGTGCAAAACACGGGTTTTGCAGCCCAAAACCCTATTTTAAACGCTAGACTTCGCCCAAATGAGGCATGTATTGATTTAGAGAGTAATTTGGCAAGGAAAATAATTATGAGAGATCACCCAAAACATCATATCTTCTTCTTCTTCTTTAATTTTTCTTGAAATTTTCATGATGAACATTATTCTAGTTTATTTACCCATAGTTATGAGTAGCTAAATCTTTTGTCTAGGGTTTTGATAGAACCTATTGAGGGATGAACTTCTTGTTTATGTGAATACAGCTTGCCAGTTTTAATTTCTATTTGTTCAACTACGTGTTTGTTGTAGTTAATTGACAGGATCCTCAATTAGCAGTGCCTATTTAGTGTGCATAACTCGGGAGAGAGTGCATATTTAGGTGAATGTTGAACAACACCACTCCCAAAGTATAATTGAGGGTTTAAAGGTGGGATTAGGAATAACAAAGCCTTGGATGCAATCTTAAGTGAACTGTGATAAACAAAGCTAGCTAGTGTATCTTGGGAGAGTGCATTAAGTACATTACTGTGATTACTCGGGAGAGATTTACGGTAAGAAGAGCGTTCAAGATTGATAGGAATGCGTTGGTGAATTTGTTTGAAACATAAACAGAAGGAATTCTATCAATAGGGGAAATTATTACCTTAGCGCTTTCTCATTATTGTTTACAACTTAGCATCTTAGTTTACAGCTATTTACTTACTGTTAATATTAGTTAGTAAAAATACCCTCAACTGTGATTCTCAACGTTTGAGAAATTGATTCTAAAGAGTTTAGTAGGTCTAAAGATAGTAATTGATAGGTTAATTCTCTGTGGGTTCGACTCCGGGCATGATACTCAGGTTATATTTGCAACGTCTGCATTGTCCTTTTTATAAGGCATAGTTGGGCGTGACCAAAGATGAAATACATTTTTCATATACAACATTATACATCATTATACAATATTATACATCATTATAAAAAAATATAATAAGTGTATAATGTTGTATATTAGGTGTGTAAATAGTGTTATACAACATTATTCTTTCTATTCGCGATTTCCGTTCGACTTTGGTGTGGTGGTCTTTCTCTTTGAAGTAAGTTCCCCTTTCAGATGTGCAGTTAAAGCTAATTTTACTTTTTTGTGTTGGTGAAATACTAGAATACATTATTATATATTCCATATACGAGTTTATACCAAGTTATACACTTTTATACATGTACAACATATGTGGACTTAAAATTAAAATTAAATTTTTTCTTATTTTTTCTCGAACAATTGATGTATAAAGTCAATTTTATGTTGATTTCTCTGCCAACTTGCGAATTTGTAGCAATTTGTTTCAATTTTATTTTTTATTTCTTTTGTTTATGCTACTTAGAACTTGGGGCAAAAGAAAATATATATTTTTTTCAAGTTACATTATAGTTGGTTTGCATTGTTGTAATTGCAATAGGAATATATATGATCGATTTAAGTTGGTTGTGTGCAAAGAATAAAAAATTACATATAAATCTGTAAAGTTATATCCAGACATGATGTCATATTATGAGACTTTCATAGGCTATACGGATGAAAACTTAAAATGATAGCTATGCGGATGAAAAACACCTACTCTAACTGTACTTTTATGCAAATATCCCAGTAATTACCTTGTTGGCGATGGTTCGATTCTTCCTCTATAGTCCCTCACCATTTTCCTTTTCCCTACTCCAAATTCAAAAAAAATTAGAATCATAGTCGATAAAAAGGCATTTGAGAAAAAGGTTTGAGTGGAAGATATATACTAAGATACTTAATGCCGTGTGAGAATATTATTATTCATCTTTAATCTTTATTAATTCCCACGCAATCTCTAACTAGCTAGTACAAAAACAAGGAGCGGTTGTAGTTTTATGCATTCAACTTTGGCAACTTATAGTCTATTCTTAATTAGTTTTTCTTTTTCTCGGGTTTAGAGTTAATTTCACTGATGGTCACTCAATTATGTTTCAATTTCACTAAAGTCGCTTAATTACTTTTTGTCACTTAAAAGTAATTAAACTTTCATATTATCACTTAAAAGTCCTCTTGGCTCAAATTCCTACCATAAATATGACATGACATAAAATTTAACAAGAAAAATCTAAATATAAATGCTACATAAACTTAAATGAATTATACCCACTTTAGATCCATTTCATTCTTAATGTGATTTGACACATAATCCAAATATTTTCAATAAAAATATATATTAAATTTCACATTAGTTTAAAATGATTATCCTATACTATAAAATTCTTGTCTTTTTATTACATAATGCCCACAAAGTGCACCAAGCGAAGGGACAAAATCAGAACTGAAACTGGTCTGCCGCTGTCCGGGCATAACCGTAGTAGGTGTCACACCTCATTTTTTTACACACCTACCCCGAAGGATAATGTATAAGGGAGTTTTTCCATTTAAAGTGACATGATTCAAAATGGGATTATTTATTTATCTTTAGAGTCGCCACTTGGGATATGATTGGCTTTTGGTGTCCCAAGTCACCGGTTTAACTTGAATTCCAAATCAAGAAAAATTTCGACTTCCAGTTGGAGTCTGCGAACCAGAAATTCTGAATAAGAAATTATGTTGACCCGAGGGAAGGTGTTAGGCACCCCCGGATCCCGTGGTTCTAGCACGGTCGCTTAAATTATTATAATTGGCTAAAAATATGATTTTAATACATGTTTTAACTTATGTGCTTTTTAACTTTAAACCGCTTTTATTATTATTTTAAAGAGAATTGCAACGTCGTAAAAACACGTCTCGAACCACGTCACATAAAGGCACCCGCAGTTGTGACACATTTCGACTTCGTTGAGATTTGGATTTGGGTCACATTTATGTGACCCCGAGTTTAGGAAGGTAATATTATTTAAATAACGGGCCTAAAGCAACTACGCATTTTTAACTTTGCGATGGCCAGGAAAATTTGCTAAATTGCACACCTCGAATTCTATGGAGTTAAAATTAATTAAATAAGGGCCATGAGTTTATAGATTTGACTTGGCATCGCACGCCTCAACCCATATGATACCAAACGATTTCCAACCAAAAGTTTGGCGTGATTTTTGTGTAAATAGCAATGTCAAAAGTAAAGAACTATACAACTATTGAAATAAGGACTCTTGCAATAAACATTTCATACAGAAGTGGTGATAGGACCAAGGCTTTCTTTATTATGCCTTTTTTTTCTTGTTGACATTTAATGTAAAGCGTAAACAAAGTAAAAAGAAAAGATAGCTGCTGTGTCCAAACAAGAGACTGCTAATGATATTTTAATGACAATAAAGTATTGAAAGCAAATTTTTAAAAATCTTACCTAGCATGTTTCTGTCTCAAACAACCAACCAAATGATTGGAATCCAAGAGACAAGATAAGTTTAACAATATTATTAAGTTGAAATAATAAAAAGAAATGGTGTACTAAGTTTTCAAAATATTAACAAAATTAAAACAAAACAAACAAACCAATAATCAACAATGAAGTACGTACATCTTAATATGCCAAATAAGAAGACAATCTGCCCAGGAAATTGCAGCAATTTTATCAACAAGAAAATCCAAAAAATTATAGAAAAGAAGGATAAATTGCAGCAAAAAAAACAAACAAACCAATATCAACAAGAAAATCCAAAAAATTATAGAAAAGAAGGATAAATTGCAGCAAAAAAAACAAACAAGATAATAGTTGGAGTTAAGCACGGAGCTCAGCAGCAGCGAACGACAAAGGAAAGCCCTCAATTGACAGCGAAATAACAGAAGACTTCAAAGCGAAAATCTCAGCGCATTCGGCCATAGAATCAACAGCAAATAGCGTTCTTATTTTTTGAAAGTTTTTGCAGTTGCAGATCTCGGATCCGATTTTGGATCGCCGAATTTTGAGATTCAACAGCCTGGTATTACATCCAGGGAAGAGTTCGAAAGTTCAGCGGACAATTACTTCCCAAATCTTCTCCGAAATCCAGTTTTTTTTGTATCAAACTTGCTTTCTATCTATTTAATCTGTGTTTATGATTTTCCTTTAACTCTCTAAATTGTGTTTGCGTGTGTCGACGGAATCAGAGAAAATCAAAAGGAAAAAAGTCTTTTTTTATTTGTGTATAATGAAGAAGAATCAGATGAGCAGCGGCGCTCTCTGTTGCTTGGGGTTTTTCAGAGGTGAACCCCCCTTCTTTAGCCTTAGGATCTCCTTTTACGTGAGGGATTATGGCGAAGGGTAATGGGTATTTGGGCAGGGGGATTGGAATTTGAGCGGGTTATTGGGTTTGGACAGATTTAGGTATAGGCTTTGGGCTCAGCATTAATTTTGGCCCAATTTCACAAGACAAACCTTTCTTTTCCAATTATTTCTTTTATTTCCTAATTTTCTTTTTTGTTTTTAGAAGTTAAAAATCCTAAATTGTCTAAAAATATGCAATTAAACTAGTTAGCTAATTACCAAAATTATAAGAACTACTTAATCCTAAATTAAAAGAGAAAAATCAATAATTTAAAAATAAAAAAAAAATAAAAAAAGGTAGAAATTGGCCATTTTTATGATTTTTATTTTTAATAAAGCAAATAATTAATTAACTAATCCTAAAAATATAAAAATAAATCCTAAATGCAATGCATGATGTTTTGGTATTTTTCAGGAGTTAAATAAAACTTAAGCATGCGAAAAAAAAATGCAAACAAGTAATAAAAATCTATAAAAATTCCTAAAAATGGTAAATAATTAAGAAAAAAATTATTTTCTTGAATTTTGTAGGAGTATTTCATATAGGGAAAAACTCACATGCTTACAGTAGGACCGCGGCAGAACATTGCTGCAGATTCAGAGGACCATTCTGGCCGCAGTCCTGGCGTAACCGCGGTGGGACCGCGGCAGGACGCGTAAAACTTCAGGGACCGAAGTGTCAATTCGGGAAAATTTGGCGTAAAACCCTAATAAGATATAGAAATTCGGCCACAATAGGGCAAGCTTGATTTTGAGAGTACTTTTTCAAGATACACAAGTGCGAGAGATTACCCAAAAATATCATAGTTCTTTATGTCTTCTTTTTTTCCTGCTATTTTCGATTATGAATATTTTCGTAGTTTATCCTTGCGTTGTTATGAGTAGCTAAATACTTTAGTCTAAGGTTTTGATGGAACCTATTGAAGGATGAACTTCTTGATTATGTTAATATAGTTTGCCAGTTAATATCTATATGTTCAACTACGTGTTTGTTGTAGTTAATTGACAGGATCCTCAATTAGTTGTGCCTATTCAGTGTGCATAACTTAGGAGAGAGTGCATATTTAGGTAGTTATTGAACAACACCACTCCCAAAGTATAAGAGGGATCTATAACTACGGGTTTAAAGGCGGGATTAGGGATAACGAAGCCTTGGGTGCAATCTAAAGTGAGCTGTATTAAACAAAGTCAGCTAGCGTATCTCAGGAGAGTGCGTCTAATAAATTATCGCGATTACTCGGGAGAGATTTACGGTAAAATGAGTGCTCATAATTGATAGAGATGTTTTGGTAAATCTATATGAAACATAACCGGAAGGGATTCCATCAATATGGGAAATCACTACCTTAGAACCTTCTCATTATTGTTTACAACTCAAGCATATTTAGTTACAGTTGTTTACTTATTTTTAGTCTTAGTTATTAGAAATACCATCAACTGTTGTTTACAACGTTTGGGAAAGTTGATTCTAAAGAATTTAGTAAGTCTAACAAAAGTAATTGATAGGTTAATTCTCCGTGGATTCGATCCTGGGCATAAATACTCAGGTTATATTTGCAACGTCCGCGTGTCCTTTTATAAGGAATAGTTGGGCGTGATCAAATTTTGGCACCGTTGCTGGGGAATTAACGGTGTTATCAATTACAATTGAAAGAAGTACAAAAATTCTTAGTGTAGTCACTTTTATCTATATCCAATTTTTTATATTGAAAATTTTAATGATTGTTGACTTGGTTGCACAGGTGCTTGCCTAGAAACTCATCGAGATCTGGTGAAGTATTTGAAGCATTATCATATCCCGAGAAGGTTTTCAAGGCTTTGAATTGGGCCAACCGGAAAAACAAACAACAACCAACAACTGCACAATTTGAAACAATCATGGGAGATCACGAGGAAAACCCAGGAGTACCAATAGTGCCAGAGGCTACTCTCTATGACTGGGCACAACCCACAGTTGAGAATCTATCCACAGCGATAGTAGTCCCGCAGATATAGGCTGAGTCATTCCAAATCACAAATAACATGCTATACTTGTTGCAGAATAAGGGACTATTTTCGGGGTCACAAGTTGAAGATCCTCAGCAACACTTAAGAATTTCTTGTCTATCTGCAAAACCCAAAGGCAACCCAATGTAACTCTGGAAGCAATCAAGCTATTATTGTTTCCATTCTAAGTAACAGGAGTTGCCTAGACCTGGCTAAATTCACTCTCCATAAATTCTATAGCAACGTGGGATGAACTAGTCAAGCAATTCTACAATAAGTTCCACCCACCCAACAAAAAGGCTCAATAAGTTGATGAGATTTTGAGCTTTAAACAGAGACCGATGGAGACACTGCATGAAACATGGGAGCATTTTAAAGGGATGCTGGTCATATGTACACACCATGGTATTCTAGATCTAATATTGGGGCAACAGTTTTACATGGGATTGTCAGATAGCGTAAAGAACATTGTTGATACTTCAGCTGGTAGGGCATTCTTGAGCAAAACATGGAGAGATGGCCAGAGTCTGCTTGACAATATGGCACAGAATTCAGGGTGATAACCAAAAATGCACCTATCACTCTAGTGGTGCACTCAGTGCCTTTAGATCCATCCAATTCTATGGCTGAAAATATGGTTACCTTATTGACACAGATGAGCATACTCACCAAAAAAGTGGAAGAGTCAGGGCAGAAACAGCAGGTACATATTGTTGATACTACTAATGGGGGCTTGTGCACATCTTGCATTAGTCAGCCAGTTGGTAACCAGTGGAATGCAGAACACGATCATCATCACTACCCTGAAGACATGAACTATATGTCTAATTATGGCGGCCAGAGACAGGGTGGTCAAAATTGGGGTCAACAGAATCAGCAGTACAAGCCAGCATAGCCACAGTTCAACACTAGGAACATGAGAGGTATGAGACCCCCCAACAATATGGCATCTTATCCAAGACCACAGCGATACAATAATCAGAATCAGCATCAGGGGTATCACCTGCCTCAGCAGCAGCATGGTGGAAGGTAGGAAGATGGGTTTCCTAGACTTGAAGCAATGATGCAGTAGGTTATTGGGTCTAATGCAAAAATTAATGAGAGAGTAGATGCATATGATGCAGCAATCAAAAATATTGAGGTCCAGGTGGGCTAAATTTTGATGTCTTTGAACAATCGTCCTCATGTGACATTACCTGTAGACACCCAGATAAATCCAAAAGATCAGGGACCAAAGCAGCTGATAGCGGTGAGTCTATGTAATGGCAGAGATCTGGATGTAGAGCAAGAAAGGGCTCGAGAAGCTAGACAGACTGAGACACTCATACCAGTGCCCATTGAGCTGGATGAATCAATGAAACTGACAATGGTGACAGTCCAGATGAATCAACAAAACTGACAAAGGTGACAGTCCAGCCGGCTCAAGAAGAAAATAACATTCAGAATGAGACCGAGAAAGAAGCGGAAACTGTCCAGGAGCCAGTAGTTGATATAGCAGCTGATAAAGATCGGTCCCAATTGATAGAGAAGAAGAGACCTCCTGCACCCTTCCCTCAGAGGCTGGCTAAGTACAAAAAGGAGGAGCAATACAAGAAGTTCTTTGAAATGCTAAAGCAAATCCAGGTAAATATACCATTGATTGAAGCTTTGAAGGAGATGCCTGGGTATGAAAAAATAATGAAGGACTTGATGTCCCGAAAGTTTGATTTCGAAGACTTGGCCACATTTACTCTTACTCAAACCTGGAGTGCAGTGGTGACTAGACCAACTACGGAAAAGTTGTCTGACCCATGGAGCTTTACAATTCCATGCAATATTGGTAATTTTGCTTTTGCTAAGGCACTGTGTGATCTAGGGGCCAGCATCAATCTTATGCCCCTGGCAATTTATAAGATGCTGGGCATTGGAAGAGCTAGACCCACCTCTATGTTGTTGCAGCTAGCTGACAGGACGGTGAAATGACCCTCTGGTATCCTGGACGATGTGCTGATTCAGGTAGGAAAATTTGTGTTCCCTACAGATTTTGTGATCCTAGACTGCAAGGTGGATGAAGAGATTCCCATAATTTTGGGAAGACCGTTCCTGGCCACGGGGAGAGCTCTAATTGATTGTGAAACTGGGGAGCTCAAGATGAGACTGAACGATGAAGAAATAACATTCAATGTGTATAAATATATGAGGCGACCAAGTGAATTCGCCAATTGCTCTCTTATTGATGCCGTGGATGTAATTGTAGAGACTGATGATGAAAGGCTGACTATTGAGGACCCCCTTGTTGCATCTTTAATAAATTTGAATGAGATAAATGAAGAGGACTAGGTGGAATGGGTGTTGGCGCTAGAGGGTAGAAGGTTCTGGGATAGAACTCTAGAATTTGAGCCCTTGCACTTGGAAAATCGAGAAACTCCTCCAACCAAGCCATCAATTGAAGAACCACCAAAGCTGGAGTTAAAGCCATTGCCCGCCCATCTCTGGTATGAATTTCTTGGACCTAACTCCATATTAACTGTTATTATCTCATCTAGTTTGTTAGATGTGCAGGCTCAGCAACTGTTGCTGGTACTTAAGGAGTGCAAGACTGCCATTGGGTGGACCATGGCAGACATAAAAGGGATCAGCCCCGCCTACTATATGCATAAAATTCTACTGGAAGAGGGACACAAACCTTTCAGGGAACACCAATAAAAATTAAACCCCAATATGAAGGAAGTGGTGAAGAAAGAAGTAATTAAGTGGTTAGATGCGAGAATCATTTTCCCAATCTCTGACAGCAACTGGGTTAGCCAAGTTCAATGTGTTCCTAAAAAAGGTGGCATGACGGTAGTTAAGAATGATAACAATGAATTGATCTCCACAAGAACCGTCACAGGCTGGAGAATTTGCATGGACTATTGAAAGTTAAATCTAGCCACCCGGAAAGACCACTTCCTACTTCCCTTCATTGATCAGATGTTAGACCACTACTGAAAAATTGGTCTATGGTAACGCATGGAAAACCGTTCCAATAGGCCATTAAACCGTTGCCATAGAGATATTGGAATGGTTTAGAGCCCGTTCCATCAGCCAGCGTGCCAATAGAGCTATAGGAACGGTTCGTGCAACGGTTTGCGTCGCCGTTGCTATAGAATCGCCTATCGCAACGGTTTTCCCTTTCTCTATTGGAATGATTATTCTATCCAACTGGAATGGTTTAAAACCGTTACTATAGTGTGTACGCAACGGTTCATAACCGTTACCATATTATTTGATGCAACTCTATGTACGCTATTGCTACGGTTATGTAGGGATATAACAACGGTTTCTTGAAGCTATTGCATCGGTTTTAACTACCTATTGGAACGGTTTACGCGACATATTGCAACGGTTATATTATCTAATAGAACGTAATTTGTGCCCTATTGCAACAGTTTTGGTAGGCTATTGTAATACTTCAGTTGAACCAAAAATATAGCCCCTGTTGTAAAAGAACATATATATATATATATATATATATATATATATATATATATATATATATATATATA
>MU686298.1:36295-53988 GCA_026770625.1 Nicotiana glauca | reverse complement strand
AAACTGATGCAATTTCTTCTAAAATGCTATCTTCCACAATAGTCGCCAAAATGCTCCCGGGTTATCCAAAACCCGATCTAGGCATACGCCCAAGTCCAAAATCATCATACGAACCTGTTGGAACCTTCGAATCCCAATTCTGAGGTCATTTACTCAAAATTCCAATCCTAGTTCATTCCTTCAACTTTAAGCTTTCAAAATGAGAATTTACATTTAGATTTGACTCCAAACTTCCCGAATTTTAATTCTGACCATACAAACAAGTCAATATACCTGAGATGAAGCTGCTCATGGCCTCAAACTGCTGAATGATGCACCGGAGCTCAAAACGACCGGTTGGGTCGTTACAGGCTTACTGTGTGTTTTATTCATCATTTGTAGTATATGAAGGTGTAGAGATGAGACTTTAGTTGATAAAAGTTTTTCTATCGGTATTCGGGTGTTGTGTGCAACTGCTGTGATCAGAAGTTATCACTAAAAGTGTTTGAGTTATGTGGTCTATCATGTAATTGCACCCGAGGATGCAGGTATGGGGTGTTACAGCTTGTTCGGGCTTATTCACAGTATAAATGTGGGATTCTGATCGTATGAAGGATTTCAAAAGTGGAAATGTGGTCCTATGGTTTGGGGGCTAGATTAGATTGCAAAAAAAAAATCAGTTACAATGTGTTGCCGGACCTATATGAGATAGGGTGACGTGGGATCAACCCTGGGTATATGCATGGTAAGGTTATCCAGCTATTGGTTGGCTTTTAGAACAACTCTGAGTACGCTCGAGGACGAGCTTTTGTTTAAGTTGGGGAGGATGTGACGACCCGACCCGTCGTCTCATGAGTTAGCGCTCCGATTTCCCTATTTTCAGCTTCCTTATACGTCCTTATCCATATCTTGTGTAATCGAGTTGATTTGAAGTGGTTTTAATAAGAAATGAGACACTTAGTCTCTTTTAAGAAGCCTTAAGTTGAAAAAGTCAACCGGATGTTGACTATTGAGTTAGGGGGTTCGGATTTGAATTCCGATGATTCGGTTAGCTTCGGGGGATGATTTATGACTTAGGAGTGTGGTCAAAAATGATTTTGGAGGTCCGATGTAGAATCAGGTTTGAATTGGCGGAGTTAGTATTTTGGCGGATTCCGGTTGGTAGGTGAGATTTTGATCCGGGAATCGGAATGGGATTCCGAAAGTTCCTGTAGCGTCATTTTATCATTTGGAATGTGTGTGCAAAATTTCAGGTCATTCGGACGTGTTTTTGATAGGTTTTTGATCGAATGTGTGTTTTGAAAGTTTTAGAAGAACTTAGGCTTGAATCCGATGTGTTTTGAGAGATTTGAAGTTGTTTGAAGTATTTTGATGATTGGAACAAGTTTGTATAATGTTTTAGGATGCGTTGGTGCTTTTGGTTGAGGTCCAGGGGGCCTAGGTGTGTTTCAGGATGGGGCAGTCATTTGGGCGCGAACCGCGGTCCTATTAGCGTAGGGGCGCGCTAGCCTACCGCTGGGCGCCGTCAGGCGACGCGGCCTGCGGAGGTGAAAATCTGGGGCTACTTTTATAAATTCGAGATTTTGGGTTTTATTTGATATTTTACCCGTGAGAGCTCGGAATTTGGCGATTTTTCGAAGGCTTTTCAAGAAATTCATCGGGGTAAGTGATTCTAACTCAGATTTGGCTAGATTACATGAATATATCATTGAATTCATCTTTCAATTTGTGATTTGGGAAGAAAATTGGTGAAATCCTCCAAAATATAAAATGATGATTTAAAGGACCAAACGGTATCGGAATTGGATAATTTTGGTATGGTTAGACTCGTAAGAGTATGAGGATTGTGAAAACGTAAATCTTTCTAAGTTTTAAGATGTGGGCTCGGGGCTCGGGTTTTGTCAAATTCGTGAATTTTGATATTTTTCGATTGGGTATTGTCTCTTTAGCATAATGCGACATATTCGTTATGATTTTGGGCAGATTCGTCGCACGAGGAGGCTAATTTGAGAGGCAAGGGCATAGCGAGCTAGACTTTGACCGTCTTGAGGTTAGTAATAGATGTAAATGTTGTGTTGAGGGTTTGAAACCCCGAATTTTTACATCATAGTGCTATATTGAGGTGACTTGCACGTCGGATAACAGACGTGGGGTAAAGCATCGTTGGTGATTGTGACTTGGTCCGTCCCGCTTAATAAAAATACTACCTGATTGCTTGGAGTTGAATTGATATCCTAATAAATGGATAAATTATCATAATTGGGGCTTCGTGCCAACTGTTGAATCCTTCAGGGATTGTTTTATTGGTTTCTTACCATGTGTAGAGAAAATTGGACTCAGTCCTAGTAATTAAATACTTATTTGCAAACTCAACCACTTTTCTCAAAACTTGGGACTTAAATAATATTTCTAATGAAGTTTGGGCTGAATAATCTATTTGCTATTGTGCCGAGAGGCTTATGTGATTTTGGACTGATTATGGGATCGGACTGCGTGCCGCAGTGGTATCATACTTATAGGATCGGGCTGCGCGCCGCAGCGGTATAACATTGATATTGATATGAGGCCAAGGGCCTAGATTTGATGCCACGAGATGGCTTGATATTGCGCTTGGGCTGTAGGAGCCCCTCCGTAGTCTGTACACACCCCCAGTGAGCGCTGTCGATGATAAATAAATGGATGGCTCGGGCTGCACGCCACAGTGGGTACTAGAGAGTACCGGTGTTTGTGTTGCATTGCATATTTGACTGTCATTATTTATTTCTCTATTGCAGTGTTATTAATTTCATTGGTTATCTTAATTGATGTTACCTGGTGAACTGTGTGATTATAGCTTATCTTGTGCCTATTTAGGATTTCTCATTCTCAGCCTTCATTAATATTTATTACTCTCTAGGTTGGAAGTACTCACTTTACTCCCTGCACCTCGTGTGCAGATACAGGTGCACCTACTGAGGCTGAGTGAGACTATCTCTGTCGAGCATTTATTCGGGAGCATTAAGGTAGCTGCATGGCATTCGCAGTCCCAATCTTCCCATCTATCATATTTCTTTTATTCCGCATTTTCTTTAGAAAAATATGTAGTAGGTTGACACTCGTGTATTAGAGACTCAGACTTGTGACACCTGATCATTTGTGCTGTGTAGTAGTATTTCCATTTCGGTTTTCTGCATGTTTGACTATATCACAGACTTTCAGCATGATGACTTAGTAATTAATTGTGTTCAGTGAACCATAAATTATATAAAAAGGGTTAAGATTGGTAAATTAATCGGGCTTGCCTAGCAGTGTGTTGGGCGCCATCACGATCGGGATTTGGGGTCGTGACACTTTAAGTTTCAGAAAATATCAAAAACAAAAAACAAAAAAAGGGGTTTGAAAAGAAGAAGAAAAACAATAGGATTTGGGATTGATTCTGTAATCAAAGTAATTCAAAAAGTGAAGTTGACTTCTCTGGGTTCTAAGCTGATTTTAATTGGCATTTGAAGTTGTTTCTGCTACCTGGTTTTGTTGAGCTTTCTTTCTAATTTTCTGACCTTTATTTGGTCTCAGTTCTTTGATTGTCACTTTAGGTATGTTGAAATCGCATCTATGGTGTCTCTTGGAAACGTATAAATGAAAATTTGACTTGATGTTCCTTTGAAATCATATGTCCCTGTTGTCTGAGTTTTTCTTACATGTTCTTTTCCTTTCTTCTATAATGATGACTAATTTGTCTATGTCTTAAGCTTAAGGAATTTCATGATGTTTAAATCACTTTAAAATTGACATAGAATCTATTGGAATCTGATTTGTTCTTTAAATGATGGCTCATGTTTGAACATTGAGTGTGGTATACTTGTAGATTTGATAACCATGTGGATCAGTTGTTAAATTACTAGATTGGCCAAACAATTTATGAAGGATAGCCCAATGGTTATATCTTTGTAAATTTGAGGAAGTAGCTGGAAGTAGAAGTTCTCAGATGGAGAGCCCAGAATCATATTTAGCATTATCTTATATAATAAAGGGCTTCACAAGCAAGGTGTCATTGATAACAATAGTTAAGTTTTATGTAATGTTAAGTTTGAGGATTACTTGATGATGAACGATTTGTATAAGATTAGATTGAAATGGTTTTGTAATGATTCATATATTCAAATACTGTAGATTAGGCTATCTTTGTAAATTTAATCTCCAATTTAGCTTTACACATGATTTCAAATTTGAATGCATGATCTTCCTCTCCAGGTTTTGTCTTAACAGGTATTTCATAAATAGGGGCGATTTGCAGCCGTACCCTATTTTTATGCCACCTTTTAATCTATACCCTATTTTTAAAAATTATTGATTTCGTACTCAACTAACAAAAAATTCATATTAATATGACCATTATACCCCTTCCAAAATATATAAAAGATGCATCAACCATACCCAGATTCAAATTCCAGAGCTGTATCTCATCCATCACTCTGTCTCTCCTGATATCGCCTATCGCAAACCAGATTTGAACCAGATTCAAATTCAAAATTACAAAAATACATTGTAAGTATTCAAAATTTGTTTCATGAACTTCACTGATATGCTGAATTTGCATTCTAAATCTGTTTGACATTCACTTCTAACATTCTAATCCGACAAATATGCTAAAATTGTTGGTTTATTTGCTAAACAAGTTGAAGTTATTTAGTTCATATCTGAAAACCTCATTAAAACGAGTTATATGAGTGTTATCATTGTTTATTTGCTAAACAAGCTGAAGTTTTCCTCCTACACTAGTTAAATACTAAACATAAATTAAAATTTCATATTGCAAAAAATTTAAGCATTAGTTGGTGAAAATATTTACCTAATCTATAAAAACTTCAGCAATATGAGCTGATAAAGTTTTCCTCCTACACTAGGTAAAAAAACATAAATTAAAATTACATATTGCACAAAAAACTTCAGCATTTAGTTAATATTTAAAAACTTCAGCAGGAAGAGCTGAAGTTTTTCAGTTAATTTTAAATACTTAAGCAAGAAGAGCTGAAGTTAATCATTTCCTCTGCTATTTTTCGATTTTAAATATAATTAATATTAAAAAAACACACAAAATACTTATAACAAAAACTGAACATTTCATTAAACATTAAAAGGATAAATTAACATAAATAACAAAATAACAAAAAGAAAAACTAATTTTCCATATTATCATCATCGTCGTAGTCGCCTTCGTTTTCACTACCAGATGGACAAGCATCTTCATCAGTAAGATTATCAAATCTTGCATACATCACAAGCGTATCAAGTTGTTTATTCTTCGAGCTCCATGTCGTACTTATCTATGAGCTCATCCAGTTTCACCTCAAAGGCTTCTATAATGTCTTGTTTGATTTCTTCCACTATTTGCCTGATGACAGTATCCATTTTTCTCCTTTTTGTATTTTATGTCTGCAAAAATATATGTATTTCAGTGAATAAACTGTCAAAGTATAGCGTGCTTTTATAGGGGAAAAAAACTTTTGCATGGTATATGAAAAGGCAAAATGGAATTTTAAATATTGTCTAAAGAAAAGCTTGCATGAATGTGATAGGAATATAATTATTATACTAACACATACCCCCATCGGAATATAATTACTACTTTAATTGTCTTTATTATGTTCACTCTTGTGTACTATGCAATTAATGCTGAAACGTACTCAAGTTTGTTGAATTCACTAACTTCAGCTCAATGTGCTGAAGTTATTTACTTTATTTCTAAATACTTCAGCACTTGATAAGCTAAAGTTTTTCTCCTAGACTCGATAGTTTTTGTCCTAAAGCTTATTCAAAGAACGTCAGCTCAATGTGCTGAAGTTATTTAGTTCATTTCTAAACACTTCAGCACTTGATAAGCTGAAATTTTTTTCCTGCACTCGATAGTTTTTGTCCTAAAGCTTTTTCAAATAACTTCAGCTCAATATGCTGAAGTTATTTAGTTCATTTTTAAAAACTTCAACAGTTGATAAGCTGAAGTTTTCTTCCTGGACTGATAGTATTTGTCGTAAAGCTTTTGTTTATTAGTGTATTTAGTGATGAGCTGAAGTTTTTGTCCTACATTTGACACTTTTGTTATGACTTTTAACTAAAACTACAGTCTACTGGATGAATCCGATTTGTGTTGCTATAACTTTCAATGGGAGTTGCACTCCTGATTTTGAATACTTGGATCATGATATAAAAATTGTTCTACTTAATAAGCACATATCATTCAATAGTTTCATGAAGAAAATTGTAACGGCCCGACCGGTAGTTTTGAGCTTTTGCACCTTGATCGCCAGATATCGGGCATGAATTTCCCCGTGTTATGTATTATGACTAATATAGATCGTTGGTTTTGGTTTTTAGGAAGATTTGGAATGAATTTGAAAGAACGGTTTCAGTTGAAAGCTTTGAATTTGAAAGGTTTGACCGACAGTTGATATGATCTCGGATCGGAATTTTTATGATTTGGTTAGCTTTGTTGGGTGATTTATGACTTAGGAGCATGATCGAAATTGGTTTTGCAGGTCCGGTGTCACTGCCCATTTTCCCTAACAGGTCATGATGGTGCCCGACACCGTTGTCAGGCCAGCCGAATGCGGAATTTGTGATTTAAGTTCTTATTTTACCTTTGCCAAAAACAATTATACTAGATTTTTCGAATTTAAAGTCAAGACCAATAAAGATCAATAATGTAACAAAAATAGTTATACAACCCCAAAATAAATATCTACTACTGTATGTGCCAAAACGTGGCATCACGAGTACGGGCATCTAGTAGAATATACAACAACATCCCTATCCTACTGTCTGAAATAAGGAAAGACAGCAAAAATACAAAAGAAGACTCCATTCGGCTGCTGAGCGGCGTAGGAAGGGAAGCAGCTCACCGTAAAAGTCTCTACCGCAACTCACTGGCGCGCACCAGACCGATAACCAGATGAATCAGCCTCAGACCCTGTACATTTAAGTACAGAAGCATAGCATGAGTACATAAACAGTATGTACCCAGTAAGTATCCCGTCTAATCTCGAAGAAGTAGAGACGAGGGGTCGACTTGATACCTACTAGGTCAAGATAATATCATAATAATGATGTACAATATGAAGCATGGATAATAAAATTAAACAACAGTTACAATTGGAGTCAAAATCATGCTTTTAATCATATTTCTTTTATCATTTCCCCTTCTTTCACATTCTTAGAAATAAATCATGAAATGTCTAAGCTCAAGTACATATATCATGCGCAATCATGCCGAGGTCGACGGCCCGCTCCAACAGAATATAAATTGTGCATTGCCGAGGGTCGAACGACCCGAACCGTAGATGCATGTATTTCACCGAGGCGATCGGCCCGATCCACAAATATCAAGGAAACATCAAGGATGCACACAAAGGCTCATTTATACACAAGGGAACCCTTACACGGTTCAACAATATTCATATGTTCACTTTTCATTCCTCCCTGGTCTCTAGCATATCATAAAATATCATATCGATAATTCAAATAGAGGCTATCTCAAATTAGGCATGATGTGGGTCCTAAACTACCCAAAAATTTAATATCATAGTAGCTACGCACGGACCCTCGTCACCTAGTGCGTACGTAGCCCCCGCATTTAATGGCAAATTATCATTTATTAGTCCTATGGGGACAGTTCCCACTTACGAGGTTAGAAAGGAGACTCACCTCGCTCCGAAGCACACTTCCAATATCAAGAACAAGCCCAACACCCTCATCGCGAAGTCGAACGAGCACAAACTAGTTAAACAGTGTAAGAACTAGTCAATAAAGACTTGCAAGGTTGAATTCGAGCTATTTAAGCAATTTCCTAACCATTAACACCAGTTTCCTAAATTTCGACCCCGGGCCCACGTGCCCGGATTCCGAGATTTTCTGAAGGAAATTGCTCTCTATCACCTAAGGATCACAAATATATGATTTCTAGTTCATTACATGGCAAATTACATGGTTAAATCTTAGTTTTCATTAAACCCTAGGTCTAGCTCTAACCCTTTGATTTTACCTAATTTTTAGTGTTAAATCTACCTAATGTTTATGTGTTTGAACTAATAGTGAGTGGGGATTACTTACCTTGCAATGTTATGTTGAAACCCCCTCTTTGGAATCACCAAAATCGCCTAAGTGTTGAGAAATATGTGAAAGAAATGAGCTTGAGCTCGAAATAAATGAAGCTCACTGCCAGACTTTTTCGCTTCTGCGGTCAAGAGGACCGCTTCTGCGGTCCCGCATCGGCGGAATTCGAGCCGCTTATGCGGATTCGGGCAAAATGGGCTAGACCGCTTCTGCGGTCCATGGGTCGCAGAGGCAGGACCACTTCTGCGGTCTCAGGGCCGCTTCTGTGGTTTCCCCCACGCCTGAGACCACTACGCTTCCGAGCGCTCCTGCGGTCCCGCTTTTGCGGTCCAAGAACCATATAAGCGGTTATGACAGAAGCAGCAGCCTTTGGTTCTTTTTCAAGTTCCAACTTCACTCGAACCTCGACCATTTGACAATCGGGGCTCCCGAGCCCCGCCCTAACATACCGACAAGTCTGAAATCACGAGGCGGACCTACTCGAACCCTCAAAACGCTTAAAACAACGCTAAATCAAGGAATCAACCCCAAAACCAAACGAATCAAATCATTGAATCTTCAATTTCTAAATTTCCTTCTAACGGGTCAAAACACCCTTAAACTACTCGGATTGACACCAAATTTTATAGGTAAGTCTTAACTGATATTTCGGACTTGTACCAAGTTTCGAAACTAAAATTCGAGCCCAATACCTAGGAAATCAATGATTACTTAGTTTATTTAATTCCTTAAAACTTCAAATTAACGATTTCACCGAAAAATTCACTACTCGGGATAGGGACCTCGAAATTCGATTCCAGGGATACGCCCAAGTCCCATATTTTCCCATGGACCCTTCGGGATCGTCAAATCACGAATTTAGGTCCGTTTCCCAAGAAAGTTGACCGAAGTCAAACTTGGCCTTTTTAGAAAGACTTAAAGAAGCAATTGAACATATTCTTGCTCAAAACTCTTCTAACTTTCGAACCACCCGTCCCCGCAAGTCATAAATTAGTTAAAGCAAGTTTAGGAAGTTTTATTTAAGGGAACGGGGTTCTAAAAAGCAAAAAGACCAGTCGGGTCATCACATTCTCCACCTCTTAAACAAACGTTCGTCCTCGAACGGACATAGAAAAGTACCTGGACTACCAAATAAGTGGGGATATTGGCTCCGCATGTCCTCGTCGGACTCCCAGGTCACCTCCTCAACCGGTTGGCCCCTCCACTGGACCCTTACCGCAGAAATCCTCTTGGACCTCAACTGGCGATCCTATCTATCAACAATGGCAATTGGCTGCTCCTCATAGCCCAAGCTCTCATCTAACTGAATGGTACTAAAATCTAACACATGTGAATAGTCGGCATGATACTTCTGATACATCGATAAATGGAAAACGGGATGAACTCCTGATAAACTGGGAGGTAAAGCAAGCTCATAGGCAACCTCTCCAACTCGCCTCAACACCTCAAAGGGGCCAATAAACCTTGGGCTTAGCTTGCCATTCTTTCCAAACCTCATAATGCCCTTCATTGGTGAGACTTTCAAGAGAACATTCTCGCCAACCGTGAATGATACATCGCGTGCCTTCTGATCCATGTAACTCTTCTGCCTGGACTAAGCTGTGTGGAGCCTCTCCTGAATCAACTTTACCTTATTCAAGGCATCCTATACCAAATCTGTGCCTAGTAACCTAGCCTCACCGGGGTCAAGCCACCCAATAGGAGAACGACAATGCCGACCATACAATGCCTCATACGGGGCCATCTCGATGTTGGACTGATAGCTATTATTGTATGCAAACTCCGCCAAGGGCAAGAACTGATCCCACTGCCCTCCAAAGTCGATCACACATGTTCTTAGCATATCCTCTAAAATCTGAATTGTCCGCTCCGACTGCCCATCGGTTTAAGGATGGAATGTCGTGCTAAGCTCTATGCGGGTCCCCAACTCACTCTGAACAGCTCACTAGAAATGGGAAGTGAACTGAGGGCCTCTATCGGATATGATGGAAACCGGCACTTCGTGCAACCTGACTATCTCCCAAACATAAATCTGAGCATATCTCTCCGCTGAATAAGTGGTCGCCACTGGAATAAAGTGGGCCGACTTGGTCAACCTATCCACAATAACCCACACTGAATCAACCTTCCGCAAAGTCTGCAGCAACCCAACCACCAAATCCATGGTGATGCGCTCCCATTTCCATTCCAGAATGGGCATTCTCTGAAGTAGGCAACCTGGCCTCTGGTGCTCACACTTGGCCTACTGGATTTTCAAACATTTAGCTACATACTCTACAATGTCTTTCTTCATCCTCCGCCACCAGAAATGCTATCTCAAGTCACGATACATCTTCGTGGCACCCGGATGAATGGAGTACCTCGAACTGTGGGCCTCCTCTAGAATCCTCTCGCTCAAGTCATCAACATTAAGAACACATACACGACCCTGAAGCCGTAACACACCATCCTTGACTATAGAAATCTCCTTAGCACCTCCCTAAAGTACCATCTCTCTGAGAACCACCAAATGTGGATCATCGAACTGTCGAGCCTTAATCTGCCCCAATAACGAAGACTGAGCAACCATACATGCTAGAACTCGGCTGGGCTCCGAAATGTCTAACCTCACAAGTCAGTTAGCTAAAGACTGGATGTCCAAAGCTAATGGTCTCATCTCAGCAAGAATGAATGCCAAGTTTCCCATACTCTCCGCCTTTCTGCTCAAGGCATCCGCGACCACATTCGCCTTGCCTGGATAATAAAGAATGGTAATGTCATAATCCTTTAGTAACTAAAGCCACTTGCACTGCCTCAAATTAAGATCCCTCTACTTGAACAAATGCTGCAAGCTGCGATGGTCTGTATAAACCTCACATGACACTCCATATAAATAATGCCTCCATATCTTAAGAGCATGAACAATCACCGCCAACTCTAGATCGTGCACAGGGTAATTTTTCTCATGGACCTTCAGCTAACGTGAAGCATATGCAATAACTCGCCCCTCCTACATCAACACACATCCCAAGCCAACACGAGAATCGTCGCAATATACAGTATACATCCCTAAACCAGAAGTCAATACAAGTACCGGGGTTATAGTTAAAGTAGTTTTGAGCTTCCGAAATCTATCCTCGCACTCATCGGACCAACAAAATGGGGCACCCTTCTGGGTCAGTCTGGTCAAAGGTGATGCAATGGATGAAAAGCCCTGCACAAATCATCGGTAGTAACCTGTTAACCCCAGGAAACTCCTGATCTCAGTCATTGAAGTAGGACGTGGCCAACTCTGAACTGCCTCAATCTTCTTGGGATCCACTTTAATACCCTCTCCTGACACTGCATGCCCAAAGAATGCCACTCACTCTAGCCAAAACTCACACTTGGAGAACTTAGCATAAAGTTGTTGTTCTCGCAAGGTCTGAAGCACTACTCTCAAATGCTGCTCGTGCTCCCCCGGGCTATGTGAATATATCAAGATGTCATCAATGAAGATGATGGCAAAAGAATCAATATAAGGCCTGAACACCCTGTTCATCAAGTCCATAAATGCTGCTGGAGAATTAGTCAAACCAAAGGACATCACCAGAAACTCATAGTGGCCATATCTAGTCCTGAATGCAGTCTTCGGAACATCTGAATCCCGAATCTTCAGCTGATGATACCCTGACCTCAAGTTAATCTTAGAGAACACCCTAGCACCCTGTAGTTGGTCAAACAAATCATCGATATGGGGCAATGGATGTTTGTTCTTGATGGTGACTTTGATCAACTGGCGGTAATCAATGCACATCTGTATAGTCCCATCCTTCTTCTTCACGAATAGCACTGGTGCACCCCAAGGCGACACACTGGGCCTAACAAACCCCTTTGCCAACTACTCCTCCAATTGCTCATTTAGCTTCTTAAGCTCCTTAGGAGCCATAGAGTACGGGGGAATAGATATAGGCTGAGTGCTTGGAACCAAGTCAATACAGAAATCAATATCGCAATCCGGAGGCATGCCAGGAAGATCAGAAGGAAAAACATCGATGAATTCTCGAACCACTGGCACTGAATCAATCGTCGGAGACTCTGCGGTGGTGTCTCGAACATAAGCTAGATAAGCCAAACACCCTTTCTCAACCATGCGCTGAGCTTTCAGAAAAGAAATAACCCTGCTAGGCGTATCAACTGTTGAACCCTTCCACTCTAATCTCGGCAATCCTGGCATCGCTAGCGAAATAGTCTTGGCATGACAATCAAGGATGGCGTGATATGGGGATAACCAATCCATGCCAAGAATGACCTTAAAATCAAGCATATCAAGCAACAGAAGGTCTGATCTAGTCTCATAACCACAGAAAGTAACCACACAAGACCATCGACCCAATCCACAACCACACAATCACCCACAGGAGTGGACACATGAACAGGATCACCCAAAAATTTCAGGAGAAGTAACCAGGAAATGAGCAAACGGAGAGGACACATATGAATAAGTGGACCTTGGATAAAATAATATCGAAGCGCCTCCACCACTGACTGAAATAATACCTGTGATAACGGCATCTGAGGCCAATGCATCTGGCCTGGCCGGGAGGGCATAGAATCTGGCTGGAGCGCCGGTTGTCTAGCCTCCATTCGACTGAGTAGAAGCTAGCTGACCTCTCCCTGACTGGTCTCTACCTCTGGGATATCCTCTACCTGTCTGTCCTCCACCTCTAGGTGTCTGAGCTACTGGTGCTGGAGCCATGGGTTGCTGCCCCTGCTGTACTGCCTTGCCCCTAAACCTGGGGCAGTATCTCCTCGTATGGCCCGTGGCCCCGCACTCAAAACAATGGGGTGCGGTGACCTACTGTCTAGATGGCTGACTCTGAAACCCAGAAGATCTACTAGAAGAAGCCTAAATAGCCGGTGCATGGTATGAACTCTCTGGAATAGCACTGAAATAAGAAATGGAATAATTCTACGGACCTGAATACCTACTGGAGGAACCTTGAATGGCTGGCGGGCGGTAAGAACTCTCTGGCATGGCACTGAAATATGAGCACGCTGGAGCACCCCGTGCAGGTGGTGGTGCTGCAACTGGGGGCCTACTGGGCTGACCCCTCCCAAAGTGACCTCTGCCCCTAGCTGGGGCGCCTCTGAACTCTCCGGTGAATCTGGCCCTCTTATCCTACTACATCTTCTCTCTACCCCTCAGATGGTAACCCTCGATCCTGTGAGCAATCTCAGGTACTAGCTGATATCCAGTGCCCATCTCTACCTCTCGGGCCATACCTAACCGAATAGTGGGGTGTAACCCCGCAACGAATCTCCGTACTCTCTCTGCCTCTGTGGGAAGTATCATAAGTGCATGGCGAGACAACTCAAAGAACTTCACCTCATAATCGGTCACTGACATCTCACCCTACTCTAGATGCTCAAACTGATGACGCAATTCTTCCGTCTCAAAGGGTGGAATGTACCGATCAAGGAATAACTGAGTGAACTGACCCCAAGTGAGGGGAGGAGAACCTGCTGGTTTGCTAAGGGCATAAGACTGCCACCATTTGCGGGCCCTGCCCTCCTACTGAAAAGTGGTGAATTCAACTCCATGTGACTCCAGTATCCTCATGTTGTGCAATCTATCCCTGCACCTGGCAATGAAATCCTGGGCATCCTCATGACGCTCACCCACGAAGACTGGAGGGTGCAACCTGTTCCATCTGCCCAATAGCTTCTGCGGATCGCCGTCCACAGCTGGCCTGGGCTGGGGTGCCACTACAGCAACTGGCTGAACCCCATCTGTGGGTAGTGCATCCGGAGTCTGATAAACTGTGGCTGTATGACCTGGGGCCTGAGCAGTAGGGGTTTGTGCTCTCCCTCCTGCCTGTAAAGTAGCTGGATTCGCTGGAAATAAACTAGCCTGAGTCATAGTATCTATGAACCGAAGCATGCGGCCCATAACCTCCTGAAATCCCGGTGCTGTCATGAAATCTGTCGGGGTAAGCTCAGCTGCAGGTACTTCACCCTACTCCTCAATGATGGGATCCCTCGTAGGGTTTGCTGGTGGTATGACTGGAATGGCTCAAGGGCACCCTCGTCCCCTACTACGGGCCGATGCCCTCCCCCGACCTCTACCTCTGCCTCTAGCAAATGGGGGGAGCAGCTCCATCCCGATCCGCAACGTCAGCAGTACGAGTTCTCACCATCTGTGAGAGAATAGAAATGGAAATTTAGTACATCAACCTCTGCACGACAGGAGATGAGTAAAGAATAGTTTTCTAACACTATATAGCCTCTCGATGATATATACAGACGTCTCCGTACCGATCTACAAGACTCTATTAGGTTTTTCCCGTAACTTGTGAGACCTACGTGAACCTAGTGCTCTGATACCATGTTGTCACGACCCATTTTCCCTAACAGGTCATGATGGCGCGCGATACCGTTGTCAGGCCTGCAGACTGCGGAATTTGTGATTTAAGTTCTCATTTTACCTTTGACAAAAACAATTATACTAGATTTTTCGAATTTAAAGTCAAGACCAATAAAGATCAATAATGTAACAAAAATAGTTATACAACCCCAAAATAAATATCTACTACTGCGTGTGCCAAGACCTGGTGTCACGAGTACGGGCATCTAGTAGAATATACAACAACATCCCTATCCTACTGTCTAAAATAAGGAAAGACAGCAAAAATACAAAAGAAGACTCCATCCAGCTGCTGAGCGGCGTAGGAAGGGAAGCAGCTCACCGTAGAAGTCTCTGCCGTAACTCACTGGCGCACACCGGACCGATAACCAGATGAATCAGCCTCAGACCCTGTACATTTAAGTACAGAAGCGTAGCATGAGTACATAAACAATATGTACCCAGTAAGTATCCCGTCTAATCTCGAAGAAGTAGAGACGAGGGGTCGACTTGATACCTACTAGGTCAAGATAATATCATAATAATGATGTACAATATAAATCATGGATAATGCAGTTAAACAACAGTTACCATGGAAATAAAATTCATGCTTTTAATCATATTGCTTTTATCATTTCCCCTTCTTTCACATTCTTAGAAATAAATCATGAAATGTCTAAGCTCAAGTACATATATCATGCGCAATCATATCGAGGTCGACGCTCCGCTCCAAAAAAAATATAAATTGTGCACTGCCGAGAGTCGAACGACCCGAACCATAGATGCATCTATTTCACCGAGGTGATCGGCCCGATCCACAAATATCAAGGAAACATCGAGAATACACACAAAGGCTAATTTATACACAAGGGAACCCTTACAAGGTTCAACCATCATATGTTCACTTTTTATTCCTCCCTAGTCTCTATCGTTAATTCAAATAGAGGCTATCTCAAATTAGGCATGATGTGGGTCCTAAACTACCCAAACATTTAATATCATAGTAGCTACGCACGGACCCTCGTCACCTAGTGCGTACGTGGCCCCCGCATTTAATAGCAAATTATCATTTATTAGTCTTATGGGGACAGTTCCCTCTTACGAGGTTAGAAAGGAGACTCACCTCGCTTCGAAGCACACTTCCAATATCAAGAACAAGCCCAACACCCTCAACGCGAAGCCGAACAAGCACAAACTAGTTAAACAATGTAAGAACTAGTCAATAAAGACTTTCAAGGTTGAATTCCAGCTATTTAAGCAATTTCCTAACCATTAACAATAGTTTCCTAAATTTCGACCGTAGGCCCACGTGCCCGGATTCTGAGATTTTTCGAAGGAAGTTGTTCTCTATCACTTAATTAACACAAAGTTATGATTTCTAGTGCATTACATGGCAAATTACATGGCTAAATCTTAGTTTTCATTAAACCCTAGGTCTAGCTCTAACCCCTTGATTTTACCTAATTTTTAGTGTTAAATCTACCTAATGTTTATATGTTTGAACTAAAAGTGAGTGGGGATTACTTACCTTGTAATGTTATGTTGAAACCCCTTCTTTGGAATCACCAAAATCGCCTAAGTGTTGAGAAATATGTGAAAGAAATGAGCTTCAGCTTGAAATATATGAAGCTCACTTCCAGCCCTTTTCGCTTCTGCGATCAAGAGGATCGCTTCTGTGGTCCCACATCGGCGGAATTCGAGCCGCTTATGCAGATCCAGGCGAAATGGGTTAGACCGCTTCTGCGGTCCATGGGTCGCAAAGGAGGGCCCGCTTCTACGGTCCCGGGCCCGCTTCTGCGGTTTCCCCCATGCCTGAGCCCACTTCGCTTCTGCGATTTGTCGATCGCTCCTGCGGTCCCACTTCGGCGGTCCTGTAACGACCAGATCGGTCATTTCGAGCCCTAGCGCGTCGTTCAGCGGTCTGAGGCCATGAGTAGCTTCATTTCAGGTATATAGACTTGTTCGCATGGTCGGAATTTAAATTCAGGAAGATCGGAGTTAAATTTGAATGAAAATTCTCATTTGAGAAGCTTAAAAGTGAAAGAATGCACAAGGATTGGATTTTTGAATAAACGACCTCGGAATCAGGATCTGAAGGTTCCAGCAGGTTCGTATGATGATTTTGGACTTGGGCGTATTCCAGGTTAGGGTTTTGGATAACCCGGGAGCATTTTGGCGCCTATTGAGGAAGTTAGCATTTTAGAAGAAATTTCATAAGTTTGGCTTGAAGAGCATTTCAGTGTTATTGTTGTCCGTTTGGGATTCCGAGACTGTGAATAGCTCCGTATGGTGATCCTGGATTTGGGGGCATGATCGGAAGTGAATTCGGAGGTCCATAGGTCATTTTGGAGCCATTTGGCTAAAGATAGAAATTTGAAGGTTTTTGAGAAGTTTGACCGGAGGTTGACTTTTTGACATCATGGTCGGAATCCAATTTCGGAAGTTGGAGTGGGTCCGTAATGTCAAATATGACTTGTGTGCAAAATTTGAGGTCAATCGGACATGATTTGATAGGTTTAAGCATCGGAAGTAGAAGTTGAAAAGCTCAAAGTTCATAAAGCTTGAATCGGGGTGTGATTCTTGGTTTTAGTGTTGTTTGATGTGACTTGAGGCCTCGAGCAGGTCCGTAATGTGTTTTGGAATTGGTTGGTATGATTATTTGGGGTCCTGGGGGCCTCGGGTGGATTCCAGGTGGTTAACGGATCAAAAATAGATTTTTGGAAATAACTGAGTTGCTGGTTGTTGGTATTTCCGCTTTTTTCGGAGTTCTGCGGCCCCACAGAAGCGTGAAAGAAGTCTCAGAAGTAGTTGGGAGAGAAGGGGAGCAGGGACCGCTTATGCGTTCAGGTACCCGCAAAAGCAGAGTCGCAAAAGCGGTAGAGGGCACCGCAGAAGCATAATGGTTCGAAGGGTCGTGGGCCGCAGATGTGGTCATGGTTACGCAGAAGAGGGACCACATCTGCGGAAGGAGCATCGCAGAAGTGAAAGGGGGATAGGCTAGTGGAAGCCGCAGAAGCGGTCTATTGTTCGCAAATGCGGAACCGCATAAGCGGCAATATTTCCGCAGAAGCGGAAATGACTGAGGCAGTGTAATGTTTTAAGTTCGGGGTTGAGCTCATTTCAACCCCATTTTTCTTCCATTGGAGTCGATGGGGAGCAGCTTGGGGATGCCATTTTCGTCACTTGTCATATGGTAAGTAATTTATGCTAGCTTTGAGTTAAATACAAGGTTTATACATGGATTTAGGCATGGAAATTAGTATAA
>MU686298.1:17740-35026 GCA_026770625.1 Nicotiana glauca | reverse complement strand
ATTGAGAATAAATAACCGTTGGACCATTAGAGTGTGTCAAGTTGACCATCTCGTCTCTACTCCTTCGGGATTAGGCGGGACACTCACTGAGTACACGTTGATTACGTACTCATACGATACTTCTGTGCATTTTTGTTGCACAGGTATATATACCTCTAGCAGCCTATTGGGCGTAGCAGCATGGATGACGCTTGGACTAGGTGAGTTGCATTGTTCGAGGCGACCCGCATCTAGTTTAGTTCCTTTCAGTATTTTGTATGTTATTCCCTGTCCGCTGTATTTCAGACAGGTGTTGTATTTTATTCTCCTTATCAGTAGTTGCTCATGCACTTGTGACACCGGGTTTCTGGGATGGTTTTCGAATGAATGTACTATTGTTATTATTTAAATTTGAATTCAAGTAGTGAAATTTTATTTATGAAAATGGAAGGAAAAACCTTAGATTTTTAAAAACTATTAAAAGAAGAATTAATTGATAATTTAGTTGGCTGGCCTGATAGAGATTTCTGGCGCCACCACGCCCCTTAGTGGATTTTGGGTCGTGACAGCTCCAAGAGTCGCAGAAGCGGTTATGACAGAAGCAGCAGCCTTTGGTTCTTTTTCAAGTTCCAACTTCACTCGAACCTCGACCATTTGACGCTCGGGGCTCTCGAGCCCCGCCTGAAAGAAGGTGGACCTACTCTAACCCTCGAAACGCTTAAAACAACGCTAAATCAAGGAATCAACCCCAAAACCAAATGAATCAAATCATTGAATCTTTAAGATATAAATTTCCTTCTAACGGGTCAAAACGCCCTTAAACTACTCGGATTGACACCAAATATTACGGGTAAGTCTTAACTGATATTTTGGACTTGTACCAAGTTTCGAAACTAAAATCCGAGCACGATACCTAGGAAATCAATGATTACTTAGTTTATTAAATTCCTTAAAACTTCAAATTAACAATTTCACCGAAGAATTCACTACTCGGGCTAGGGACGTCGGAATTTGATACCGGGCATACGCCCAAGTCCCATATTTTCCTACGGACCCTCCAGGATCATCAGATCATGAATCCGGGTCCGTTTCCAAAGAAAGTTGACCGAAGTCAAACTTGGCCTTTTTATAAAGACTTAAAGAAGCAATTGAACATATTCTTGCTCAAAACTCTTCTAACTTCCGAACCACCCGTCCCCGCAAGTCATAAATTATTTAAAGCAAGTGCGGGAAGTTTTATTTAAGGGAATGGGGTTCTAAAACACAAAACGACCAATCGGGTCGTCACATCCGGTGTAGAATTAGGCTTGAATTGGCGATTTTCGGTTGACATGTGAGATTTTGATCTGAGGGTTAGAATGGAATTCTGAGAGTTGATGTAGCTTTGTTATGTCATTTGTGATGTATGTGCAAAATTTCAAGTTATTTGTACGCCGTTTGGTCTGGTTTTTTATCGAAAGTGTATTTCGGAAGTTTTTGGAATACTTAGGCTTGAATTCGATGAGTTTTGAGTAATTTGATGTTGTTTGAGGTGCTTTGATGATTGGAACAAGTTTGAATGATGTTATGGATTTTGTTGGTATCTTTGGTTGAGGTCCCCAAGGGCCTCGGGTGAGTTTCGGATGGTTAAACGGATGAAATTTCATATTAAAGTGTTGCAGGTTTTGCTTCAGGTCTCTTGCAGACCATTTGTTCTATGCGATCGTGTATAAAGATTTACGATCGCGTAGACTAGTTGAGGGCTGAGGCAGAATTGCCTTACGCGATCGCGTAGAGTGGGTTGCGATCGCATAGGTCTTTGTGGTATACCTTCGCGATCACGTGAGCACAGTTGCGATCGCATAGGCATGGGAGCTAAGGATTTGCGATTGCGTGGTTATTGTTGCGATCGCATAAGGTTAATTGAGGGAGTCGTCATTCTATACTTCGCACGCGATCACAGTGAAGGAAAATATATAGCTGGGCAGAATGTTTTAAAAGCTCATTTTCGCGAATTTGAGGCTAGATTCCTCCATGGTTGGTCATTTCCAAAGCTTTTGAAGGAAAATTAAAGAGGGATTCAAGAGGAATCGACTTGAGGTAAGAATCCTGGTCGTAAAACTCATTTTATTATGTAATCCACCTAGAAATTCATGGAAATTAAACCTAAAATTGAAGAACTAGGGCTTGAGTTTTTGATATTTCAAATTGGGATTTGATGGGTCATTTGAGCTCGGGTTTGAGAGTTATTGGTATGTATGAACTCGTGAGGAGATAAGGAACCTATTGATGTAAAAAAATTTGAGTTTCGAGAAGTGAGCCCAGGGCTCAGGTTTTGGTAATTTTGGGATTTTTGCCCGTTATTATTTTTTTTCGCTTGGGCTTTGTTCCCTTAGCTTATTGTGATGTATTCGCTCTGATTTTGGATAGATTCGACGCGCGTAGAGGCCGATTTGAGGGGCAAGGGCATCGCGAGCTAGAGATTTCACCAGTTCGAGGTGAGTAAATGGTTGTAAATGACACCCTGAGGGTTTGAAACCCCGGATTGCACATCATAGTGCTATATTGAGGTGACTTGCACGCCGGATAGCGAGCATGGGGTATAGCACCATTGGGGATTGTGACTTGGTCCGTCCTGATAGATGATTTTACCACGTATTTGACTGAAACTTATTTGTTATTATCATGATTTGGGCTGATTTCCATATTTGGGCTTCGTGCCAATTATTTGAACCCTTCAGGGATTTTTATCACTATTTCCTCACTATTTTGATCTATTATTTGAACTCTGTCCTGTTGATATCTACTGTTCTACAAACTCAGCCATTTTTCTACAGATTTGAAACTCAAATGATATTTCTAAATGATATTTGGGCTGAGAACTACTGTTTTACAAATGCCCGAGGGGCTTGTGATGATTTTTGGACTGAGTGAGGCCAAAGGCCATATGTGAGGATATGCTGAGTGATATGAGGTCGAGGGCCTGAGATATATTTATATGCCACGAGGTGGCTTGAGTGATGTGAGGAGGCTTTCAGGCCTTGTAAGTGATGTGAGGAGGCTTTCAGTCCTTGTAAGTGATGTGAGGAGGCTTTCAGGCCTTATGAGCGATGTGACAAAGGTTTTCAGGCCTTATGATTATATAGCGCTTGGGCCGTAAGGGGCCCCTCCGGAGTCTGCACACCCACAGTGAGTGCGGGTACCCATTATGCTGAGTGATTGATACTGAGACTGAGGGGCTGATATGAGTGTTTCTGAGAGTGAGCCCGAGGGGTTGATATGAGTGACTGTGAAGTAGCCCTAGGGGCTTGTACTGCTTTGAGATATTGCCCCAGGGGCAAGCTTTGATGTGCTCATTTTGCATACTTACTTGTCTTTTACTTGTTATACTGTGGTATTTGTGCCTGGGGGGCGGATTTCCGTGCATATCGGCACTAACTGTTTTGAAATTATTTCACAACTGTTGGAAAGACTATTTTTAAAGGAGGTTTAAACTAAGCCAAGATATTTCTAAAGATTTCACAACTTCACTATTTTCTCAAAGGATTGCACCCTGCTTCTATATAGCATGTTGGTTGCTTTACGTGGTTTCTTACTGCTCAGTTGTTATTTACCTTTATTACTCACTGAGTTAGAGTACTCACTTTACTCCCTGCACCTCATATGTAGTGCAGGTATTTATTCACCCGGTAGCGGGTATTAGCTATTTGGAGGCAGAGCTGTAGGAGCTTAGCGAGGTGACTGTCAGCATTCGCAACATCGTTTCTTTCTATGTTATTCATTATTCCTATTCAGTGTATTTGTAGACTTGTAAATGTAATTACATTCTTATAGATGCTCGTGACTTGTGACACCCCGGTTTGGTATATATTTGGGTTGTACTTCCGCTAAGTAATGTTATTAAATCATCTTTGAAATTGCTCATTCATGTTTATCTATTTGCAAAAAAAAGGCAATTTGGGTTGATTGGCTGGCCTTGTCCTTGCGAGAGGCGTCATCACGATTGGAGCGGGGTTTGGTTCGTGACAAAAATTAATGAAGTTGCAAATATTGATTCAACCAGATATGTACTAAAAGTATGGTTTGATATCAAACTAAATACAAGCAAAAGAATGATGTAACTTCAAATGAAGAACTCAGTACGTGTATACATTTGCTTACAACTGATTCAGCCTACAAGAATTGCCATTTCATCATCGAATAAATACAACCTTCAGAATCTGCAGCATTCAACCAATCTCTTGCATATGTGATAGATTCAGAACCTAAGGTTGACTATCAACATGAAGCACGACGGCCAATAATGAAAGTAGACAACGGGAAACAACCTTCTAACATTACAGCTGCTTCAGAATATATAGTGCTGCCGCAATTACGCCCTCCTCCAATAAACATACCAGTTTGTCGATGACTAAGAAGAAGAAGGACAGCTAATAATGCAAATTGACAACCAACACACAATCCACCAAAGCTTTTTGTTACCTTCTGCAATGATAAGCAACAACGAAGATGAAGTAAACATGGGGCTTATACCAATAACATCAGATAGGATTGAAGAAATTGCTAAAAGTTCTTGTGCTTCTCAGAAATCAAGAAAAAGAGTGAGGAGAAAGGTGAAAAAATCTCCACCATGTAAAATACTTAGGCACGATGCGTTTCCTGAGGAAGTAATAGTTGGATCAATCTTTGAGAACAAACAAAACATGACTAAATTTTTCTGCAGCTTGGACATAAACCAGAAAGTTGAATTCACTATTGTTAGATCATGTTCCAAGATACGAGCTGAAATGCATCATGGACAAATGTGGTTGGAATGTACGTGCTACCAGAATTAAAAAAATTCCATACTGTTCAGGGTGATAAAATATCATAACATCCATGAATGCTCGGTTGATGCAAGAAAATCAGATCAGAAGCATGCTACATCAAATTTTATAAGTGAACAAATTATAAAACATGTTCGAGACAAAAAGATAGAGGTTACACAAGCCTTTGTAGAAAATGAAATGAAAAAAAATTTGGAATTGACATTGGTTATCACAAGGCATGGCGTGCTATTCAAAAAGTTGTTGCTTGCGTAAGGGGAACACCTAAAGAGAACTACCAGATTCTTCTTTCATACATACACATGATGGCAGACAAAAACCCAGGAACGTACACAAGCATAAAAAGAGATGCGCAGAATAGGTAAGCAAAATAATACTAACCATCAGCCTAAAGTTTCAAATATTCCTATTTGAAAAACTTCACAACTTATGATTTGTTTTTTTTGTGTGTTTCACAGTATAGATTTTGCTTACATGTTCTTTGCTCCTGCGACATCAGTAGCTGGTTGGTCCTACTGTAGACCCGTTATTACAGTAGATGCAACATTTTTAAAGTCCAAATATTGTGGTGTTCTATTGGTTGCTGTATCAAAGGATGCAAACAATCAAATCTTTCATCTATATTTTGGTGTAGCATAATCAGAAAACAATGATGCATACATTTGGTTCTTCGGGAAAATGAGAAAAGCAATTCAAGTCCGTCGTGAATTGATTTTCTTGTCAGATAGAAACCAATCTATCGCAAATGGGATTAGAAAATTTTTTCCTCAAGCTCACCATGGTATCTGCCTCTATCACTTTGAGAAAAATTTAAAGCAAAGACATGCAAAAGCCGGTCATAAATCTTTTTCAAAGTGCTGCATGGTCATACAAACGTGAAGATTTTAATTAGTTAATGTCCCAACTCAAAAGTATTGACAAGAAAACATACAATTACATAATGGAAGAGCCTCCCGAGAGATGGGCTCGATCATGGTTCCCACGGCAACGTTATAATATGCTAACAACAAATATGGTAGTCAATGAATTCCATTTTACTAAAAAGGAGAGAAATGCCTATTTTAAGAATATTAGATTTCATCCAAAAAAGGTTGGGAGAGTGGTTTTACGAACGGAGAAAAAAGCCAAATGAAACTTTTCACAGAGTATCAATATGGGCAGAAAAAGAGATGACTAAGAAGATGGACTAGGCATGGAAAATGTTTGTGAGTATATTTATTAACTTCAGCTTTTTATATGTGTTGCATTGATTTACTTCTTACATTTAAAAAATTTCATACTTTTTCTTTTAGAAGAAAAAATACACTAATATAGTTTGTCTTAATGTTTTATTCCTTGTTAAGTGTTCAACCTTGACCCAATATTATTTATAATAAATAGTGAAGGCATCAAATTTATTGTGGACTTAAAGAAGAGAACTTGTGACTGCCTGGAATTCCAACTTGATGAATTGCCCTGTCCACATGCAATTGCTGTTATTATTAAGAGATATTTGCAGAAATCTGATTACTGCTCAAATTGGTATTCAAGGGAAACATGGTTGAAAACATATGAAGGACATGTGAATACCGTGGGAGATAAAAAATCATGGGATATACCACAAAATGTACAATCTGAGATCACAAAACCTCCCTATGTAGAGATTTTACAAAGAAGAAGACAAAAGAAGAGGCATATACCTGCGACTGGATCATCAGTACCATTCAAGTCTACCAAATGCAGTCGATGTAAACCAATTAGGCATGCAGAAAAATTTGCTTGTCTTCTCCAGCACCTCATCCATATTCCAAGAAACACACTAAAAAAATACTCCAACCTTCAATAATCCTTGGTCTGAATTTAGACTTTATTTATTGTATGACATAATTGAAATGTGATTTTTTTTCATAGGAATTAAAAAAAATAAGACCTTGGACAATTTTATATTCTGCTAAAGTACAAATCACTCCTTTTTGTTGCGCATGCTTACAGGTTTGGTTGCATTTTAAAAAAGTATGCAATGATTTCTACGAGAAAAAACTTCAGGTTACAGTATGTGAAATACATATCCTTAAATAAACACACACACAAATACAAACACTCTCTCACACACACACATACGCATACAACACACAAAAAGAAACGCATGTACAAATAAAAGCTACAGCATCTCTAAGCTGAAGTTGTACAAAAAGAACTTAATAAAAACTAAGTACCATATTGCAACTAAGAAGTATAAAGCAAATACCAACAAATAACAAGGATAATGCAAATAGAAAGCTAAGAACAACGAGTGTGACAATTACATTGATATAAAAAGAGGTCAGAACAACATACAAATTACAAATAAAACTTCAGCTCCATGGGCTGAAGTTATACAAAATGAACCTAAACAACTTCAGCTCTATGGGCTGAAGTAAACAAAAAAGCATAGCATTGAAACATAAAAAAAAAGATTACAAATACTAACAATCATCACCATAACCATTATCATCATCATCATCATCAAAGTACTCCTCAATTTCTCTAAATATCTCATCATCATCACTATCGGAGATAACTATAGGGTAGTCGGGCAAAAGACCACTGAATCCAAGAAGATCAATCTTCAACTTGTTGAATTCATCATGCAATTGACTTTGTTCGACGATTACTCTATCCATAAGATCAAGAAGAGTCTTCAGGTTGTTTTGCAGCTTGGAATAGTCGTTCCAGCTGGGAAACTGAAAACTATCAAACTACTGCACAACCTTGTCGAATAAGGTTGAATAATCTCCACAACTATGTTCCATGTTAAGCATGTTCTGGAATGATTGATTGGCACAGAGCTTTGGTCTGATTCTCTCCCAATCAGCTTTTATTTGATCCCACAAAATCATAAGATTAGCCACTGGTTTGTTATTGTACCACACATACTTCAAAGTCTCCCACTTATTCATAGATTCATCCATATTAGGCTTCCAAATTCCGCTTGCACCAGACATTTTTTCTTTAACAAAAGCTAAAAGACTATGGATGAATATAAATTTAAAGAAATATGATAGAATTCTATGAATGAAAATGAAATTTTCAAGTGAAGAGATTGTTAATATATACAAAGAGCTCACATAATCTGTCACGACCCAAAATCCACTAAGGGTCGTGGTGGCGCCGGACACCTGTGTCAGGCCAGCCAACTAACTTATCAATAAATTCCTCTTTTAATACTTTTGAAAATCTACAGTCTTCCTTCCATTTTTATAAATAAAAGTTTACTATTTAAATTCAAGTTTAAATAATAACAATTAGAACAAATCCGTTAAAAACCATCCCAGAAACCCGGTGTCACCAGTGCATGAGCATCTACTGATACGAATGAAAAAAATACAATACAATATCCGTTCGGAATACAATGGACAGAAAGGAAATACATTTTTACTAGAAGGGACTTTAAAAGCTACAGGCCGCCTTGCATACTGCAACTCACCTATTCCCTGAATCGTCTGTGCTGCTACACCCTATAGGCAGCTAAAGTAACATGTACATGTGCAACAAAAATGCACAGAAGTGTAGTATGAGTACGTAATCAACGTGTACTCAGTGAGTGTCCCGCCTAATCCCGAAGGGGTAGAGACGAGATGGTCAACTTGACACTTTCTAATAGCCCAATGATTTTTTATCCTTAATACATATATTAACAGTGGATTTATATTTTTTGACATTATGTCAATCCAGATAGAGGAAATGAGTAAACAAATAATTCCTTCATAGGAAATTTCCAAGATTTCTTTCCATTATTAACAAACTGATCTCGAGCCATAGCGAGGAATGTAACAACTTAAATAAGTCCAGGCAGCAACACAAACATGCACAAATCATATCGAGGCGATGGCCCGATCCAACAAAAATAAATGTGCACTTGCCGAGGGTCGACGACGCGCCTATAGATGCATCTATTAATCTGCCGAGGCGTTCGGCCCGATCCAAAATAAACACACACAGACAGACAATCAGTCAAGAATTCAACGTGGAGCAATTATCCAACAACGGCCAATTCTCTTTAATAATTTGAGAAAAGAAGCTTAAGTCTCTTTAGAAATCTATTTATTAATTTAATGTGATTTATTACCCCGCTCGCGAATCATCCATGCGGCGCGGGTACACGTAAGATACATGCTCAGATAGCCAATTAAAATTTTACTGGGGAATAATTATCCAAATAAGCCAATTCCCTATTTAACAATTCACGAATGATGTTTAATCCCTTTTAAATTCGTTTACTAATCAATGGTGGTTTAAACAATTCAACTTATCGATGGTTTCATAATTAATTCAAGTATAACATGCTGAGGGGTCCTAACTACCCGGACAATAGCATAATAGCAGCTACGCACGGACTCTCGTCACCTCGTGCGTACGTAGCCCCCACAAATAGGAGCACATAATCATTCGCTTCACCTATGGGGTAAATTCCCCCTCACAAGTTAGAAAGGAGACTCACCTCGCTCCGAAGACGCGCAACCGGCATTCTACATCCTTCAGAAGGCTTGAACCGACGCACAACGCGCCAAAACTAGCCAATGATCATACAAATCCATTAATATATGCTCAACTATACCTTACAACTCCATTTATAACAATTCCTAAACCCGAACGAAAAGTTAACCAAAATGCCCTCGGGCCCACGTGCCCGGAATCCGAAATTTTTTGAAGATAAAGGTTACTCATGACCTTAGGAACTCAAATATATAATTTCCTCCTAGTTCCATACTCAAAATCGTGGCTAAAATCCAAGGTTATAATTTTCTAGGTTTCCAACCAAAACTCCAATATTTACACTAATTTTCATGCTTAATCTCATACATAATCAATGTATTTAGCTTATAATAGGTGGGAATAACTCACCTTAACGTTGTTGATGAAGATCCTCCTTTGAACCGTCCAAAATCGCCAAATGAAGTGGGAGAAATGAGTGAAATGGACAAAAATCCGACTTTTAAAACACCCCTCTGCCTTCAGGCATTTTCACTTTTGCGGAACTTAGCCCGCTTAAGTGCATCCGCTTCTGCGGAACTTTCGCCGCTGTTGCGGCTCCCGTCCATGCCCAGTACTTCCGCTTCTACGGTTCTCCCCATCGCAGATGCGGTCCACTTCTGCGGAAACCCAACCGCATCATACCAACCAGTCCTAAAACACATTACGGACTTGCTCGAGGCCTCAAATCATAACAAACAATGCCAAACCTATGAATTACACCCCGATTCAAGCTTTATAAACTTTGAACTTCTCAACTTCCATTTCTGATGCTTAACCTATCAAATCACGCCCGATGGACCTCAAATTTTGCACACAAGTCATATTTGACATTACGGACCTACTCTAACTTTCGGAATTGGATTCCGACCCAAATATCAAAAGGTCAACCTCCGGTCAAACTTCTCAAAAACCTTCAAATTTCTATCTTTAGCCAAATGGCTCCAAAATGACCTACGGAGACCTACGGACCTCCGAATTCACTTTCGATCATGCCCCCATATCTAGAATCACCATACGGAGCTATTCACAGTCTCGTAATCCCAAACGGACATAGATAACACTAAAATGCTCTTCAAGCCAAACTTATGAAATTTCTTCTAAAATGCTAACTTCCACAATAGGCGCCAAAATGCTCCCGGGTTATCCAAAACCCAATCCGGGCATACGCCCAAGTCCGAATACGAACCTGCTGGAACCTTTAGATCCTTATTCCGAGGTCGTTTACTCAAAATTCCAATCCTAGTTCATTCTTTCAACTTTAAGCTTCTCAAATGAGAATTTTTATCTAAATTTAACTCCGATCTTCCTGAATTTAAGTTCTGACCATGCGAACAAGTCACAACACCTGAAATTAAGCTGCTCATGGCCTCATACCGCTGAATGACGCGCTAGGGCTCAAAATGACCGGTCGGGTCGTTACATTCTCTCCCACTTAAACATACGTTCGTCCTCGAATGTGCTGAGAACTATACTGAGGTAGTCTGAAATCACTGTTTAGCACCTCATGCACCTTTTCGTGCTACCACAACTTAGCTGAGCACATTGGCTTGATAGATTCTGAAGATATTCCCTTTTATCCAAGCAAATAAGCCTTGGAGCCCAATTCCAACATCCGGAATTCTATGCCAGGCCTGTTTCCAATCATACGATCACCGTATCAATCACTATACGCTGTACTCAAACATGACTGCATAACTCTGCTGAATACACACTTTGCATCACTTTACTCATAGGGCCACAATCATTTCCGTTTGAATTAATCGAAATTCCACGAATTGATGCTCCCATTGCACCTCATGACCTACATAGGTCTTACTCTAACTATTACGATACTGCCATGATGGATGAGATACTGAAATTCATAATCAACTGTCGAGTCAACCAATCATCGAGTCTATACCTCTGACAAGAAACATTACTACATTCTGAATCAAATAATGATCTTCGCTCCTAAATATACTTCATATAGGCAGATTGCACTGATCCTAAATACCACAATCTTATCTTACCCAGTATAGACTGCTCAGGCAATAAGCCACTCCGAATGCGATCACGAGTCATATGGTGCCACAATGTGCCAATAGGCCACCAATCCGAACACAACACCACAGTAGATCGAACTCTGGAAGGAATTACATGACCCTCGCACTAATACGGACTTTTCTTAGAAGATAGGAAGCGAAACACATAAAAACAGCATATAGAAAAACCAGACTCGACATCACACTGTTGCGGCGTGCAACCCGATCCAAATAATATATCCATTGCGGTGTGCCACCCGATCCACACATAAATCTCACATAAGGAGATTGTACTTCGAGCTAAATCTGCTCATTATAATAAAAAATATCGAATTTAGAACGTAATCATGCTAAGTGCATAATACCATCCCTGAAAAAACACTTAGCTCTATAGGCTACAAAACTCAAGCACAATTGAGGTGCAATACAAGATCTGAATCTCAAGAGCCATTCTGCTCACATAACATCATCACTACGCGGAACCTTAACACATAAGAATTCTACTAAGCCGTCTCACAACTCATACGACGCAATACATCATTACCTGAATAGCTGATGATAAAATAACACCTCGACTGTTCCTCCATAGGGAACGCCCGTTGGACTGAACACAACTGTCCTGGTATAAAGCCCTGTTCACAAATAAATCAATCCATCGACCTCAAGTCGATCCTGATCATATCAAATTAAGCCAATGACCTTTCAAAGGTCCATACTAATTTCCTTCTTTTCGTAATACACAAGAACAACTGCCATAACCGGAGTACAATCCACAACTCAGAATCGGAGTGCCCTCCAGGAATCCATTCTCAATTTAACAATATCGTCACAATTCTTAACACTTGGTTTATATCTCTAATCAATCAAGTGGAGTCGTGCCACGCTTATGCAATCTTCCTATGGGACATACTCCCACAATCTATCATAACGATTAACTGGGTCTTACCTCCAACCCACCGACCACACTAACGTTGATAATCGATCAAGAATCATTAACCATGATACAAGCCCTCGTTACAAAACACCAATCTCAGGTGACGCTAAGAACGATACCAATTTACTCTAATCATTTAACCCTTCCATTGCTCGTCCGAACCCATGACATCCTTGTCAACACTAAACTGCAACCTTGATCCTCACTTCGTATTTCCATACCTCTCACCACACCCAACGTGCCAACATACGATAGAACACGATTTTTCATCACAACTCTGAAATCATCATCATTTTAACAATTCATCATATACGAACTTTTCACTTAACTCACTTCAGGAGATTCATAAAAACACACAGGTAGTTTCCCATAACCGTAAGACATGCAAATCTCTAAATAGTGGTCCAAGCCACCCTAGCCCTTCCGGAATCCACCTCCACTTAACAAGCCATAACAGAAGAATGCTTCTGAATAACATCAATTACGGTGGCCGACAACCTCACACGTACCGCCACAAATCACGCGCATAACTCGATCATGCGGAACGAACTGATCACAGACCCCGACAAATTCAATTATGGCTAATCAATCCCTTTTCCTCCAACTTATCCTTGATTTCTTTGGAAATAATACTAATTCTCTTCAACGCATAACATACTCCCTCTACACTCACCCCGAGTGACCTTGAATTACGAGACCATGTTGTCTCAAATCTCACGAATTATTTCACATTTCTCAAATGCTACACCACAAGGTAACGCATCATAGAACATTCTGGGGCCCTTCTCATAAGTTGTTATAGAGCTTGATTCTTAGTTGTACTTATAGGCTTGAAATCATTAGGTACCACACTTTATCCTTTGAGTTCCACCAGGACCGTTACTGAGAGCCACCCGCTCTGACTTGGATCCTGAATATACTCAGCTCCATAAATCTCATAGCACATGAATACCTTCTCGACGAAGCACCCGGCAAAATTACTTCCTCCAAAAACTGTATCTATACAAGGTATAAATCCTGAACCTTCCTCCAAGTCCGAACATGAGCCAATAAGGCCAACCCTAGCATGCCTCCAACAATTCATTTGCTTAAATTACCTTTTATGGTCCTTTTCCGTAGCTGAGATATCCCACTAAGATATTAATAACTGGAAACCTCGCAAGTAGCTAACCATGAAGCCCAAATCATAAGCGGTGGGACTCTCCCACTTAGCTTTAAGCCATAATTACCAATACTCTGGAGTTCACCATTATTCTAAACCTCTTGTTTACATAACCTTGTGCAATCAATCGCCAGCCTTCTCGATATCTTACTGTAGAAACCCAATTGGATCCTCTAAACCATTAACGCCATTCACACAACAATTCCCCTTTGCTGCATATCTGGTAGAACCCTTCGCAGAAGCCTCGCCGACCACGCGACTGCTAACCTGCTCATAGGGATACCCCACATGTGGAAACCATCTCCCGGCATCTTCTAATGCTGCTGTACGGGGCACAATCACTACGACATTAATAACCCATCCTGAGTCCGAGCTCACTCTCCAGCTGCACGAGTCCATTCACCCCTCGTGGACATCCATTGATTGTGCGACAACATCCCTTCACTTCAAGCTCATGCTACGTCTTTCTTCACTTCATGCAGCTCATTTCCGTCATATCCCATCTCCTGCCGCATAACAACACCATGCTTCGAATTAATCTACCGACTTCCATTGCTCGTCGCTAAAATCCCAGATCCCTCCAAACTATCCTTAGGCGCGTAGTCATCCTACTACCGGGCCCTATACAGCCCCACCACTCTCCCACTTTAGGCAAACTCACTCCTTTAATTGGCTGCTCGGCCTGCGCTCCCTAAGCCTGGCCTTTTAGAAGTTTAAAACTCCGTCGGACACTTCCCATATGTCCTCATCATCCTTGGCTGCTCAGCCGTTTCCTTAATAAAATTTATCTTCATAGTACTTGAATTCCACGATTTGCCATTAATCCCAAACCTTTCCGAAGGTCGTCTTTATCGAACCGTCAACATTGAAATACTGATTCAATACAAGACCACCGCGCCCTGCGATATCTGATAGTTGTATCTCCGATACTATTTCACAATATCATGCCCCAAGGGAGAATCACAGAAGATCATAACACCGATAAGCCTAATACGTCCAATTAGGACCACAGCACCTCAATAGAGAAGAGATCCGCTTCACGCTTGCAATTACCACGTTTCATTACATCCACTAGTCCACATCTGACCATCCTTAGTTCGATTGACTTTCCCCTGCCGGGAATAAAATAGTGAATCCTTTGATTACACGCTGAGTAAACCTCCCTTCAATTTATTCACTACCGCAACACGTGGGCAAACACCCTACCATCACAACAACACTGCGGAATAATTGTCCATAAGCACCATGGCACCCTGTGCCTAGCCTCAAGGCTCTTAGAAGTTATGTTACTGAGCTGAAACAATAGAATATCCCTCCAAAGCGCAACTATAATAGTCCAATCAACTATACCGGGAAAATCATCCTGCACCACATTTGTAGTGCCATTACAATCCTTCAATTTTCGATTTAGCTTAAGATTGAGTGGAAAGGAATCAAAGGCATAAGCCTCAAAGGAATAGAATCGCACGATAAAGAAATCAAGAAGGGAAGTACTCCTAACAATCCTGCAGCCTCCCGAGGATAAGTACGGACGTCTCCGTACCAATCCGCGAGACTCTACAAGACTTGCTCATGACTCGTGAGACCGATGGGAACCTAGAGCTCTGATACCATGTTGTCACGACCCAAAATCCACTAAGGGTCGTGGTGGCGCCGGACACCTGTGTCAGGCCAGCCAACTAACTTATCAATAAATTCCTCTTTTAATACTTTTGAAAATCTACAGTTTTTCCTTCCATTTTTATAAATAAAAGTTCACTATTTAAATTCAAGTTTTAAATAATAACAATTAGAACAAATCCGTTAAAAACCATCCCAGAAACCCGGTGTCACCAGTGCATGAGCATCTACTGATACAAATGAAAAAAATACAATGCAATATCCGTCCGAAATAAAATGGACAGAAAGGAAATACATTTTTACTAGAATGGACTTTAAAAGTTGTGGGCCGCCTTGCATACTGCAACTCACCTAGTCCCCGAATCGTCCGTGCTGCTACGCCCAATAGGCTGCTAAAGTAGCATGTACCTGTGCAACAAAAATGTACAGAAGTGTAGTATGAGTACGTAATCAACGTGTACTCAGTGAGTGTCCCGCCTAATCCCGAAAGGGGTAGAGGCGAGATGGTCAACTTGACACTCTCTAATAGCCCAATGATTTTTTATCCTTAATACACATATTAATAGTGGATTTATATTTTTAGACATTATGTCAATCCAGATAGAGGAAACGAGTAAACACATAATTCCTTCATAGGAAATTTCCAAGATTTCTTTTCATTATTAACAAACTGATCTCAAGCCATAGCGAGGCATGTAAAAACTTAAATAAGTCCAGGCAGCAACACAAGCATGCGCAAATCATACCGAGGCGATGGCCCGATACAACAGAAATAAATGTGCACTTGCCGAGGGTCGACGATGCGCCTATAGATGCATCTATTAATCTGCCGAGGATTTCGTCCCGGTCCAAAATAAACACAAACAGACAGACAATCAGTCAAGAATTCAAAGTGGAGCAATTATCCAACAACGGCTAATTCTCTTTAATAATATGAGAAAACGAAGCTTAAGTCTCTTTAGAAATCTATTTATTAATTTAATGTGATTTATTACCCCACTCGCGAATCATCCATGCGGCGCGGGTACACGTAAGATACATGCTCAGATAGCCAATTAAAATTTTACTGGGGAATAATTATCCAAATAAGCCAATTCCATGTTTAACAATTCAGGAATGATGTTTAATCTCTTTTAAATTCGTTTACTAATCAAAGGTGGTTTAAACAATTCAACTCATCGATGGTTTCATAATTAATTCAAGTATAACATGCTGAGGGGTCCTAACTACCCGGAAAATAGCATAATAGCAGCTACGCACGGACTCTAGTCACCTCATGCGTATGTAGCCCCCACAAATAGGAGCACATAATCATTTGCTTCACCTATGGGGTAAATTCCCCCTCACAAGATTAGAAAGAAGACTCACCTCGCTCCGAAGACGCGCAACCGGCATTCTACATCCTTCCGAATGGTTGAACCAACGCACAACGCACCAAAACTAGCCTATGATCATACAAATTCATTAATATATGCTCAACTATACCTTACAACTCCATTTATAATAATTCCTAACCCCGAACGAAAAGTTGACCAAAATTCCCTCGGGCCCACGTGCCCGAAATCCGAAATTTTTAAAGATAAAGGTTACTCATGACCTTAGGAACTCAAATATATAATTTCCTCCTAGTTCCATACTCAAAATCGTGGCTAAAATCCAAGTTTATAATTTTCTAGGTTCCCAACCAAAACCCCAATATTTACACTGATTTCCATGATTAATCTCATACATAATCAATGTATTTAGCTTATAATAGGTGGGAATAACTCACCTTAACGTTGTTGATGAAGATCTTCCTTTGAACCCTCCAAAATCGCCAAATGAAGTGGGAGAAATGAGTGAAATGGACAAAAATCCGACTTTTAAAACACCCCTCTGCCTTCAGGCATTTTTGTTTTTGCAGAACTAAGCCCGCTTAAGCGCATCCGCTTCTACGGAACTTTCGCTGCTTCTGCGGTTCCCGTCCATGCCCAGGACTTCCACTTCTGCGATTCTCCCTATCACAGATGCAGTCCACTTCTATGGAAATCCAACCGCATCTGCGGATCCTTGTAGCTCCAGCCAAACCGCTTCTGCAGTCTCCATTTCGCACCTGCGAAATGTCACGACCCCAAACCCGGTCATGATGGCACCCTGCCGTAAGGCTGGGCGAGCCTGACCAACACCTTCTCAATACAACGATTCATCCCAAACATGAAGCAATAAGGGGAACATGGCAACTTTAACAATAAATTCTGAATAACTAAAAAGATAATGTACGAATAGAAACCA
>MU686298.1:0-15437 GCA_026770625.1 Nicotiana glauca | reverse complement strand
AAATCCGTTCCGAGCCCTCTAACTCATAAGTCAATGTCGGGTTGGCTTTTCCAACTTAAGCTTTTCTTAAAGAGACTATTTGTCCCATTTCTATCCAATTTCCACCCAAACCACTTCAAACTCACCAAACACGCATACTAGCATACGGGAAAATATATAACGGGGATAACGGGGCTGAAATACAATAAATGACGGGTCGGGTCATCACACGAAACCTCTTCTGCGGTCCCCATTTCCGCAGAAGCGGAAATACCAGAAGCAGCAGCTTCAGCATTTCTTCAAACTCCGGATTGATCCGTTAGCCACCCGAAATCCACTCGAGGCCCCCGGGACCCCAACAAATCATACCAACAAGTCCCAAAACACATTACGGACTTGCTCGAGGCCTCAAATCATAACAAACAATGCCAAAACCATGAATTACACCCCGATTCAAGCTTTATGAACTTTGAACTTCTCAACTTCCATTTCCGATGCTTAACCTATCAAATCACGCCCGATGGACCTCAAATTTTGCACACAAGTCATATTTGACATTACGGACCTACTCCAACTTTCGGAATTGGATTCCGACCCCGATACCAAAAGGTCAATCTTCGGTCAAACTTCTCAAAAACCTTCAAATTTCTATCTTTAGCCAAATGGCTCCAAAATGACCTACGGACCTCTGAATTCACTTCCGATCGCGCACCCAAATCTAGAATCACCATACGAAGCTATTCACAGTCTCGGAATCCCAAACGGACATCGATAACACTAAAATGCTCTTCAAGCCAAACTTATGAAATTTCTTCTAAAATGTTTTCACAATAGGCACCAAAACGCTCCCGGATTATCCAAAACCCAATCCGGGCATACGCCCAAGTCCGAAATCATCATACGAACCTGCTGGAACCTTTAGATCATGATTCTGAGGTCGTTTACTCAAAACTCCAATCCTAGATCATTCTTTCAACTTTAAGCTTCTCAAATGAGAATTTTCATCTAAATTTAACTCTGATCTTCCTGAATTTAAGGTACGACCATGCGAACAAGTCACAACACCTTAAATGAAGCTGCTCATGGCCTCAGACTGCTGAACGATGTGCTAGGGCTCAAAACGACCGGTCGGATCGTTACATAATCAATTTAATATCTATAAATGTAAAAGTAACTTTTCAGCTATTTTTACTGTTTTACGTTCAAAGAAATTGAATGAAACAAGATAAGTAGGTGGTAAACACAATTATGTGATAAATGCAAAAAGAAATGTAACTTCACCACTAATAAAGACCACAATTTTTCTATAATAAAAAAATAATTTCAGCCTGAAAAACAAAAGACAAAAAGTGGATAGTAAGTGCAAAAAAGATAAGTATCAAGTTAAAAAAGTACCAAAACATGCTGAAGTTTTTATCTTAAAGTTTTTTCAAAAAACTTCGGCCCAAAGTGCTGAAGTTTTTTAGTATATTTCCAAAAACTTCAGCACCTGATAAGCTGAAGTTTTTGTGTTGGATTCAATAGTTTTTCTCCTAAAGCTTTTTCAAAAAACTTCGGCCCAATGTGCTGACGTTTTTAGTATATTTTCAAAAACTCCAGCTTAGTCTTAAAGCTTTTTAAAAAAAAATTGGCCCAATGTGCTGAAGTTATTTAGTACATTTCTAAAAACTTCAGCACTTGATAAGCTGAAGTTTTTGTCCTGGACTCGATAGTTTTTGTCGTAAAGAATTTTCAAATAACTTACGTAGAAACTGCTGAAGTTATTTACTGTATTTAGTGATGAGCTGAATTTTTTGTCCTACATTTGAAACTTTTGTTATGACTTCTAACAAAAATTTCAGCTTAAAAAGCAAAAGTTATTTACTTCATGCTCAAGTTTAGCATCCTGAATTTCAACAAAAATATACTTGAAATTCATGAAAAAAGACACAAAAATATTTGAATCAATCCAAGTCACATAATTCACACAAAATAATGTATATTCACAAAATTCAATTTTGTTTTCACCTACATCCTTGGAAAAAAAATTAATTCTTTGTTTACAAGTTATTCTCTATTCAAAAAATTCACAGAGTGTCTTCATATTCTCCATAGTCATGTCCTAGTTTCTCTTCTTGGTTTTCTTAACCACATTCCATGAACCTTCACTAAATCTTCCACTAAAGCATTTTCTGTCAGACACATGGTGACGAAGTTTAGTACTATAATTTTTTAGCAACTACCATCCACTTTCATAAGAAAAAAATAAAAAAAATATTGGCCAAAGACATGCTTACTGGTGTGCATCTGGGAATTCGTGGGAAGCAAAGATAGTGAAGGAGAAGTCCAAAATATTTCATATGTGACGGAGACTGGCCACATCAAAAACTCGAGCCCCGGGAAATTTGCTCTTTTTCCTAAAAGTTAGATTTATCAACTGGTAAAAAGAGCAAATTGTCTGGTGCTCGAGTGTTTGATCTGGCCACTCTCTTTCACATACGAAGTATTTCGACTTCTCCTTCACTATCTATGCTTCCCACGAACTCCCTGCTACACCTAACAAGCATGTCTTAGCCAACATTTTCTTATTTTTCTTTGAATACAAATTTAAAGAAATATGATAGAAGTCTATGGATGACTATGAAATTTTCAAGTGAAGATATTGTTAATATAGCCAAAGTGTGCACCTAATCAATTTAATATCTATAAATGCTGAAGAGATTGCTAACTATTTTTTGTTCAGAGAAATTGAATGTAACAAGATAAGTAGTTGGCAAAACAAGTAAGTGGTAAATGCAATAAAAATAATAGTAAAAAATAAGGCCACAAAAAGTAGGTGATATAGGTGATAAATGACAAAAAATAGCTAGAAAATACAAAAAAGATAAGAAATAAGTTAAAAAAATACCAAAACATGGTAAAGTTTTTGTCGTAAAGTTTTTTTAAAAACTTCAGCCCCATGTGCTGAAGTTATTTAGTTCATTTCCAAAAACATCAGCACATCATAAGCTGAAGTTTTTCATCGTGAATTAAATAGTTTTGTCGTAAAGATTTTTCAAAAACTTCAGGCCCATGTGCTAAAGTTATTTAGTTCATTTCTAAAAACTTCAGCACATCATAAGCTGAAGTTTTTCATCGTGAATTAAATAGTTTTATCGTAAAGCTTTTTCAAAAATTTCAGCTTGCTGAAGTTATTTAGTTTATTTCTAAAAACTTCAGCACATCATAAGTTGAAGTTTTTCATCGTGAATTAAATAGTTTTGATGTAAAGCTTTTTCAAAAATTTCAGCCCCATGTGCTGAAGTTATAGTTCATTTCTAAAAACTTCGGCACCTGATAAGCTGAAGTTTTTGTGTTGGATTCAATAGTTTTTGTCGTAAAGCTTTTTCAAAAAACTTCAGCCCAATGTACTGAAGTTATTTAGTATACTTCAAAAAACTTCAGCACCTGATAAGCTGAAGTTTTTGTGTTGGATTTAATAGTTTTTGTCTTAAAGTTTTTTCAAGAATCTTCGGCCCAATGTGCTGAAGTTTTTTTAGTATATTTCGAAAAACTTCAGCACCTGATAAACTAAAGTTTTTGTGTTGGATTCAATAGTTTTTGTCTCAAAGCTTTTTCAAAAAACTTCGGCCCAATGTGCTTAAATTTTTTAGTATATTCCCAAAAACTTCAGCACCTGATAAGCTGAAGTTTTTGTGTTGGATTCAATAGTTTTGTTATGACTTTTAACCAAAACTTCAGCTTAAAAATCATAAGTCATTTACTTTATGCTTAAGTTTTTTTAAACAAAAATGTACTTAAAATTCATGATAAAAGACACAAACATATTTGTATAACACAAAAAGTGAATTAAAAAAAATAATTAGTGTATATTCACAAAATACAAATTATCTTCAACCAATCGTCTAATCAAAAAATTCTCACAGAGTCTCTTCAAAATCTCCATAATCATGTCCTTGTTGTTCTTCAGGAGTTTCATAGACTATCTTTTTTTCACTTTCCATGAGCCCAAAGATTGGCTGCCAATTCTCTCCTGAATGTCAATGACTAACTTTTATCGAAATTGAAGACAACTTCTCTGTTCAACCACAAATCAATAAATTTAAGAGCAAATATATCACAATAAACACTGGAAAAAACACATGTAAAAGAAATTGAAAAATATTTAACGCAAGGGAAAAAAATAATAAACATAAGATGCATGGTAAAACATATGCGAAATACGTACATGTTCGTTTGTTGCGGGGAGTTAATCCACATAATATTAAATTTTTCCATAGGACTTTGCCCATAATATTTATTATGTTCCCCAAAATTCAAGCATTTGAGACAATGTGGGATCAACCGGGCATAAATTCTGACATGTTCAATCGCACAATCGTATGTTACACTGCCCATGGAATCATACACAAATATAGTTTTATCTTCAAAGTCCAGAATTCCAAAAAAGTAGTGCGTAAATTTCTGGCCCGTCCTTGGCTTAAGTCGAAATGGAAAGAATATTTTTGGCAGATGCCCATGAGATACCACAGGAAAGGTCGAGCCCTTTTACGTAGTTGTCCACCTTTTTATTCGTTGATCCTTCCTCATACCAACTAAAGTCCGTAAGTGACTTAATAACCGCTTCTTCTTCTAATTCTTCTTCAAGCTGTTGTATGGATATCCTCTTTCTCTTTAATTTGCTCTTTTTTTTATCCTCTATTCTCTTTTGCTTCCTTTTGTTAATTATCTTTATCTTTTGTTTTGAAGGATGCATACCACCTAGAATAGTCATATACTGATCGATCACTAAATCTGTTACTGCATATCTTGCTTTTGGATAACGTGGAAGGTGATGGCAATATTTTTTGTGCAAGTAATATATGCCCACATCAATATGCTGCAAATGAACAACAACAAATGATAACATGTGAAGTTACCAATATGAAGTTTATAAAAAACACATTACACAAGTACAAACAATATGACAAAAACTTAAGCATATTTAGTTTGAAGTGTCAGGCTGAAGTTATAGCAAATAAGCTAAAAAACTTCAGCAGTTTACTATGAATATAGCTGAAGTTTTGTAAATTACAGTGCAAAAACTTTACTATAAAAAATAAGCTGAACTTTTGGGAAATACAGTTCAAAAAATAAACTTAATAACTTACTTCATCCGAAAGATCAGAGTCAAGATCCATAAGCTCGGTAAAGAATGGTTTTGGAATATCAACTCTAGCCAATCTGAATGGATTGGAATCATATTCACTGGTATCCATCTCCAACCACTCTTTAAATCTTTGCATCAATCCACTGTCTTGATTAACATAATGGAAGTGACACCTTCTTGTATTCTTTCCTACTTTCCAATCTTGACCCCTTTGCTTTTTTATGAACAACATAAGGAGATCTCAACAAAATACTCTCCATACGAATCCTTTTCTCTTTTTTAAATGGTTTTCCTTTTACTTGCTCTATCTGTTGTTCCATCACAACTAACTGCTGTTGTTTAGAAGCAGGGGGGAAAACTACAGCCCTCATGGAAGATGCTTGACCAACTCCCTGCTATTCATGACGTTCTTGTGTCTCCTCATGAATAACAACAACAGTAGAATTACCTTTTGAATCAGCCCCTTGTGTACTACCAAGTGAAAATGAACATAAATTGAAGTTGGATATATCACAGGTGTCACACATAGGAGAACTAGAAATCTTCCTTCTCTTAGCTTTTGGAAGAAGCTCTGATGCATCAGATGAGATCTGCAAAAGCAAGGAAAATATAAACATAAATAAAACTGATAGAGAACACACATTAGGTAAAAAAATAGCTTGTAATTGAATTGCAGAAAATAACTACCTAGTATAAGTGCTGCGACACAGATGGTGTTTGCATTCCAACAGATCCTGTCTCTTCATGCAAAAAAAGTAAATAAATAAAGAAATTATACTGACTAAATTTTATAAAATAATACCAACACACTTCACACCTGTTTATGAGGCAACATGTGTGAATATATGTATTTGTCCTTTTTCATATTACTCTTTAAGCTCACCAAATTCTTTTTGAGCTACCTCGAATCTTTCTGAAAAATCATTCAAAAATATTAAAAAAAAATAAAGTATGTAAAATTTCAAAATTAAAAAATATACTTCGATCAAATATAATAAATTCATGGTCTATAGAATACTTTGACGTTTGTCTTCCGCTGTAGTTTCCCTAGACTGCATGCCTTTGTTGATATCAACATTTTCAGCTTTATTCAATTGTGAACCAACGTCGAGGACCATTGCAGTATTCTCTGGAAGGTTTTTCTCAACTCTACTTTCATTCAATTGAGCATCATCGGAGAGTTTTTGAGTTGTGTCAATTGAAGCACAACTAGTTTCAACTTCCACTACATATTCATAAAGAGGGGGAATAGATCAACTAGTTTTTCTATAAATAAAACATAGAAAAAAGTTATACCTGTACCGAAAATTTCACTACAGGATATTATAAAAAAACAGTTAAAACTTCAACTCTAAGAAGGCTGAAGTTAGCTAGTCACAAACAAAAACTTAGACAGCTACAAAAATAAAAACTTCAGCTTTATAGCTGAAGTTCACTAGTTACAAACCAAAACATTCACCAAAAAACATGCTGTAGTTTTTACAAAAAAACATAAACACATGAAACAAAACTTCAGCTCCTATCTAAGGAATTATTGAAATATTATAAACTTCACACTATGTACCTGTAGTAACAATTTCCTATGTATCATCACCGAGAAGTTTGCAAATAGCTAGTAATCCTCAATACCGGTCGTCTTTCCTAATAGTGCATACAAGTGCTTCATCTCCATCACCAAACAAAGTTTCCAAAGCACAACTCGGTGCATGTTTTTCAGTGGCAACAACTTGATCATTTGCACCTTTCTCAGTTGTTAACTCGTTATCATTTCCATCTTTACTCTGTCTACTAATACTGGATTGTTCCTATCCACCTTGTGTTCAACATGCTGATCGCCTTCAACAGTCGCTTCATTATGTGTAGCATTATCATCTGCGGCTTTGCGCAATGCATCATGAGCAGTATGTTCTTTATTCTCAACAACTTGATTATCTGTACATTGCTTGCTTCCAATATTCTCAGTTGATAACTGTACTTCATCATTTCCATCTCTGCTCAATCTATCAGCACTGGAACGTTCCTCTTCAACTTGTTCATGAACATGTTGATCGCCTTCAAAAGCCAATGGATGTTCGTAATAGTCATTCATCCTGTCATATTCTCGATGATTACTCAAATTAAAATTGCCATCATCCATTCGATTTGATTTGTTGACATTATTAAACAACTGTTCAAATTTCTCATCGAAATATTCCTAGAAAAAAATTACTAACAATGATTAATCTGAAAAACATCAGCGCAAATAAAAAGACTTCTTTATAAATTAGCTTACCTTCGCTTTTACAAAAACCGCATCCATAATAGCATTTCGCTACTCCTTTTTAAACTTATCGAAAACTTCATTCACGATCGTGCTTATGTCTTTTTCTGCATGCCTTTGAACCTCAGTCATTAACCTCTAGAATAGATACATATAAAAAATTCAGATATAGAAGAAAACTTCAGCTCAATAAACATATTGTACTTTTACAAAAACAAACATAAAAAACTTTAGATCAAAACTTACAGAGCATATTGTCTCAAGTAATTCATTGTCATCAAATTCAGATGTAGAAAAGGTAGAACGACTTTGGGTACGAGATGCTTCGCCAATAAAAGTAGTTATATTCGGTTCTTTTGATCGATTCCGACTATGTGGTGGTTCACCAATGACATGAGTTCAATTCGCTTGTTTTGACAGACTCAGAGTAGGTGGTGATTTACCAATGACAGGAGTTCGATTCACTTCTTTTGATCGACTCAGAGTACGTGGTGATTCATGTCACGACCCCAGTTCACCCTCCATAAACATAACAATGCGGAAAATAACATAACTTGTGGAATAATTAATTAAAACCGAACAACTAAAAGAAGTCTGTATATAACTGCCGCTCGGCATATACAACTCAAAATAAATGCGGAAGTCTACTATAACACCCCAAAACCCGAAAACTCACGGGAAAACGCAGGCTAAAGAAGTACTGTAAATGCTCTAATCTCTAGAGTGTCTACATCAAGGGTACGATAGAAAAACTAAGTACTACAGATAGAATAAAGAAGGAGACTCTTTGGTCTGCGGACGCTGCAGATATACCTCAAAGTCCCTGTAGCTCTCCCCGCCTCAAGGATAGTGCGCCTGAGATGGAGTACCTGGATCTGCATATGAATAACATGCGCAGAAGGGGCATGAGTACGCCACAGTGGTACTCAGTAAGTGTCAAGCCTAACCTCGGTTGGGTAGTGACGAGGAAGGTCAGGGCCCTACTGAGATAAAATATAATGATAAACCTTGTAACAACATGAAATAAACAGAAATAACGAATAAAATTATGAAGTAAGACAAGTTATACGAAGCAACAATAGCACGCAGAGAATAAGGTAACACAGAGTGAAACCGCGCAATATCAGTACCAACAACGAGGATCTCCCAGGATACCGTCCTGTAGTCCATTTCATCAACTGTCCGAGGAGCTCCCGGGATACCGTCCCGTAGTCCATCATATGAGAATATCCGAAAGATCTCCCGGGATACCATCCAGTAGTCCAACTATCAATGTACGAGGGGGATCTACCAGGAATCTAACCCGTAGTCCCAAAGTAAACAAATAAGGGGGAAGCTACCGGAATCCCACATCCGTAGTCCCAATGTAAAAATGCAACCACAACCAAAAAATATTCAGAAATGAAGTACGAAAATGCAAACAATAGGTACTACTAGACAAACATACTTCGCGTAGTACAGTTAAGGCAATTTAAATCAACCAAACATGCTTTTCTAATCTAACACAGGTTATAATTTCAAGTAGAGTAAAGCAATTTCGAAAGAAACTCAGTCTCAATATCTTAAATAAAAATCGGATTTTCAACAATTAGCTCAAGTACGCGCTCATCACCTTACGTACAAGGCATTCAATTACCAAATATCATATCCTAATGGGAAAGGTCCCCACACAAGGTTAGACAAGCCACTTACCTCAAACAGGCTCCAAATTCAACTTGAAACCACACTTTTGCCATGAGTATCCGATCCAAATGGCCCAAATCTATTCATTTCAATTACATCTCGTAAATAACATCTCAAGCAACTGATTCCACTATTAAATTTAAAGCTAAGATGAAAATTTAGGTAAAATGACCAAAATGCCCCTCAGGACAACGTGGTCAAAATACGTGGTTTGAACTAAAATCTGGTTACCCATTCCCCCACGAACCCGAATATATGATTTGTTTTGAATCAGACCTCAAATTGAGGTCCAAATCCCCAATTTCAGAAAAACCTAGGTTCTACCCAAAACCCCCCAATTTCACCCATGAAAATCATTGATTTCAAGTGAAAAACATGTTAAATGATGTAAATAATTGAAAGAATTAAGTAAAAATTGACTTACAAATGATTTGGAAGAATTTTTGTCCTTGAAAAATCACTTATGGGGTTTGGGTCTTGAAAGAATGGTGAAAATGGTGGAAATTCGACTAAGTATGAAATTGCTGGGTCTTAGATATCGCAATGACCAAATGTGGGAATGTGAAGCTGGTTTTGCATTTGCGAACCCTTACTATTTTGCTAGATTTCGCATTTGCGAACACAAAGATCGCATTTGCAATCAACCTAATTTCGCATTTGCGAGCACAAGGATCGCATTTGTGATCAGTGCCCAGAAATCCCTCTTTCGCATTTACGAGAAATTGGATCTTATTTTCGATCATATGCCCAGGCCCAAGGCTTTGCAATTGCGATGCATAGCTCGCGTTTGCGAGCTTGCAATTGTGAGGCTCATCTTCGCAAATGCGAAGATCACAGAAGAAGTCATACCAGATTTTTACAAGTTTAAAAATGCAATCCGACACTTATCCAAAACTCACCCGAGCCCTCGGGGCTCCAAACCAAATATGTACACAACCTCAAATACATCCTAGGGACTTACCCGTGCGATCAAAACGCCAAAATAACATCATATACATCGAATCGAGCCTCAAAACTAATGATTTCCTACAATTTTTCATAAAACATCAAATTCCCATTTAAGTCCGAAACACGTCAAACAATGTCCGTTTTCAACCAAACTTTATAGAAAGCGTTTAAACCATATATAAGACTTGTACCGGGCGCCGGAACCAAAATACGGGCCCAATACCATAGTCATTTAATCAAATTTCATTTCCAATTTCCTTAATTATTTCCATAAAACAATTTTGCACAAAATTTATTTCTCGGACTTGGGACCTCAGAATTTGATTCCGGGCATACGCCCAAGTCCCATATTTTCATAAGGACCCTCCGGGACCATCAAACAACGGGTCCGGGTCTGGGTCCGGGTCCGTTTACCAAAAAAGTTGATCAGAGTCAAATTTATTCAACTTAATATCAAAATTTAGCATTTTACACATAGAATTCATATCTAAGCTTTCCGACTACATGTCCGAACTGTGCACGCAAATCGAGGCAACCCTAGATGAGGTTTTCAAGGCCTTGGAAGTACAAAATGGGTAAGAAAACAAGTGATGAACCCTTTGGGTCATCACATCTTCCATCACTAAAACAATCGTTCGTCCTCGAACAGACAAAAGAAAGAAGTACCTGAGTCGGGAAAAAGGTAAGGATAACGGCTTTACATATCAGACTCGGACTCCTAGGTCGATGCCTCAGGAGGCTGACCTCTCCATTGGACACGAACAGAAGGAAAACTCTTGGATATCAACTGACGAACCTACCGGTCTAGAATAGCTACCGGCTCCTCCTAATAGGACAAGTCATTGTCCAACTGGACAGTGGAGAAATCCAACACGTGGGCTGGATTGACGTGATACCTCTGAAGCATGGATACATGAAAAACTGGATGCATGGCTGATAAGCTAGGCGGCAATGCGAGTCTATAAAACACCTCTCCCACTCGATCAAGAATCTCAAACAGACCAATGTACATAGGGCTACGCTTGCCCTTCTTCCCAAATCTCATCACGCTCTTCATAGGCGATACTCGGAGCAATACCCGCTCACCAACCATAAATGCTACATCTCAAACCTTGCGATCTGCATAACTCTTCTGCCTAGAGTGAGTTGAACGAAGCCTATCCTGAATGATCTTGGCCTTGTCCAAGGCCTCCTGAACCAAATCCGTACCTAATAACTGAGCCTCCCCCGGCTGAAGCAACCCACCCAGTCTCTGGTGCTCATACTTCACCTGTTGACAGTTGAGGCATCTAGCTACATATCCAACTATATCCTTCTTCATCCGCCTCCACCAATAGTGCTGCCTCAAGTTCTGATACATCTTCGCGGCACCCGGATTGATGGAATACTGCAAACTGTGGGCCTTTGCTAAGATCAACTCTCGAAGTTCATCAAAATTGGGTACCCAAATCCAGCCCTGCATCAGCAATACCCCATCATCTCCGATGGTCACATCTTTGGCATCACCACGCTGGACCTTGTACTTAAGGACAAGTAAATGAGGGTCATCATACTGCCGCTCTCTAATACGATCAAATAGGGAAGATTGGGAAACCACACAAGCTAGAACCCGACTGGGCTCCGAAAGATCCAATCTCACAAACTGGCTGGCTAAGGCATGAACATCCATCGCCATAGGCCTCTCTGAAGCTGGTAAATATGCCAAACTCCCCAAACTCTCCGCCCGGCAACTCAAGGCATCCGCCACCATATTGGCCTTGCCCAGGTGATACAGAATAGTAATGTCATAGTCCTTTAGCAACTCCAACCATATCCTCTGGCGCGAATTTAGATCCTTCTGCTTGGACAAGTGCTGCAAACTCCGGTGGTCAGTATAGATCTCACAAGGTACACCGTACAAATAATGACGCCAGATCTTCAAGGCATGAACAATAGCAACTAACTCAAAGTCGTGGAAATGGTAGTTCTTCTCATGTATCTTCAATTGTCTGGATGCGTAGGCAATCACCCTATAGTCCTGTATCAACATCGCTCCAAGGCCAACTCTCAAGGCATCACAATAGATAGTATAAGACCCCGAACCGGTAGGCAATATCAAAATATGGGTTGTAGTCAAAGCCGTCTTGAGCTTCTGAAAGCTCGCTTCACATTCCTCTGTCCACTGAAATGGGGCACCCTTCTGGGTCAATATAGACATAAGGGCCACAATCAATGAAAACCCCTCCACAAAACGACGGTAGTAGCCCGTCAAACCAAGGAAACTGCAAATCTCTCTAGTTGAGGACGGCCTGGGCCAACTCTGCACAGCCTCTATCTTCCTCGTATCTACCCGAATGCCCTTGCTCGAAATCACGTGGCCTAAGAATGCCACCGAACTCAAACAAAACTCACATTTTGAGAACTTTTCATATGGCTTCTTCTCTCTCAGGATCTGAAGCATGGTCCTCAGGTGCTGCTCATGATCTTCCCGACTCCAGAAATACACTAGAATATCATCGATAAAAATAATAACGAACGAGTCAAGATGTGACGACCCGACCCGTCGTCTTATGAGTTACCACCTCGTTTCCCCCACAATATGCTTCTCTATGTTTCAATATCAATATTTGAGGTGATCGGGTAGAATTGGATTGGTTTTAGATGGAAATGAGGCACTTAACCTCTTAAAGAGAATCTTGTTTTGAAAAAGTCAACCAAAAGTTGACTATTTAGTTAGGGGGCTCGGATGTGAATTCCGGTGATTTGGTTAGTTTCGGGGGATGATTTGTGACTTAGGAGCGCGATCGGAATTGAATTTGGAGGTCCGGTGTAGAGTTAGGCTTGAATTGGCGATGTTTGAATTTTGGCGAATTCCGGTTGATAGGTGAGATTTTGAACCGAGGGTTGGAATGGAATTTCGAGAGTTTCTGTAGCATCGTTAGGTGATTTTGGATGTGTGTGCAAAATTTCAAGTCATTCGGACATCGTTTGGTCAGGTTTTTGATCGAATGCGAGTTTCGGAAGCTTTGGTTGAACTTAGACTTTGATTCGAGGAAATTTGATGGTTTAGTGTTGTTGGATGTGTTTTTATTATTGGAACAAGATTGTATAATGTTTTAGGAGGTATCGAAATTTTTGGTTGAGGTCCCGGGGGCCTCGGGGTGATTTCGGATGGTTAACGGGAACTTTTGAAGTTGGAAAATTTCATAATAGACGAAATTTTAAATGAGTGTGCACATGACCTCACTTTAAACGATCATATCCCCCGTTATATAAGGATTTGTGTGACTCACAACCTATCAAATTAAAGCCCTTTGAGTCTAGTTTCCAACGCAATAAACCGTTTATCATTTGGAGAAGTATACAGAAAGTTATGACCATTTCACTGGTCAGGTGTCAGAGCGTGCGAAGAAACGCGCGAAGCCTGCGCGAAGTCGCGCATTTCGCGCGTCTGAGGCAGTATACTCAGCAAAACGCGCGAAGAAACGCGCGAAGACTGTGCGTTTCGCGCGTCTGGAGAATTTTTAAGTGTCTTAAGGACCGGAAATAAGAGAAATGGAGTCATTTCTCAAGCCTAGGGTTCTCCCAACACCCCCAATTCGACCAAGGCACCCTATTGCACTCCTAAGGTAAGATTTTTGGAGTATTTTGAGTTGATTACTACTCCTAAACACTTTTATTAACATGGATTGATCTTGGAAATCCTTAGATTTCACTCAAATCCCGAAATTGATCCAAGAACACTATAAATTGGATTCTCAAGATTCTTACTACAAGAGGTATATCTATCATCTCTAACTACTCTATGGTGATTACTTATGTATGATATATATACATCTGAACTCGTGTGATGATGATGAAAAACCATAAGTCCCTAACCTAGGTTGTGTTGGTTGTAGAGATTGTGAAAGGGTTTAATTAAGAAGGTTGATGGTTGGGTATGAATGAATGGTCGTACATATGTTGTTGGAAGTTATAAATTGGTTAGGAAATGATGGTGGAGTGAATTTGTTGGTTAATGGTGCTAGTTGGATAAACCAATACTATAGTAAGGAGGTGTAAATATCTATGCCTACAAGGTGTTTGATAATATGCCTAAATGGCATAAGTTATAGAATTTATTACTAACATTGGCCCTATTGAATGTTGTATTGTGGATTGAAGCTTACCTAAGAGTAGTGGATCATTTTAGTACCATCAAGGGGCAAGGCCCAGATATGTAGGACTAAAACACCGTCTTTTAGAAATCGAACTTCATCGATTTTTGTGTGATTTTGGGCAGATTCGTCACGTGAGGAAGCAAATCTGAAGGGCAAAGGCATCGCGAAGTAGACTTTTGGCCGCCTTGAGGTGAGTAATGGGTGTAGATGATTACCTGAGGGTTCGAAACCCCGGTATATCACATTGTGACGCTATTATGAGACTAGACACGCACTCCATGGATAGTGCGGGGTCGTATGTGTTGTAGATTGTGACTCGGTCCAATCCGAGGGATTAATTGTGCTATGTAGAAATTGTTTCGCATTCTTTATTGTGATATCTGGGCTTGAAGCCGTGTTTGGGGCCTTGGGCCGACTTGTATAATCCTTCAGGGATTGATATGGTTGAATCATCTTGACATGCATATTATTTGACTACAGTCCAAAGGTTTTAAACACTGTTTTGCAAACTCAGCCACATTTATATGTTTTGAAAACTAAATGGCTTTTAAATGAGGATTTTGGGCTGATGAATACTATTTTAACTATTTTGGACTGCATATGATTCAGGAAACAGTGGTAACTATTGACACTGTATGATATTGATATAGCGCTTGGGCTTATGGAGCCCCTCCGGAGTCTGAACCCCCACAGTGAGCGCGTGTACCCATATGGATGGCTCGGGCTGCACGACGCAGTGTTCATGCATTGCATTGCATCGCATACATATATTCTCTGTTTCCTTATTTGGTTATATCTGGAAATTTTACGGTATAGAACTGTGTAGCTAGCTTTACATTGTGCTTTATTGTGGTTCCTTGCTTTCGGGTTTTCATACATATTTATTACTCGTTGAGTTGGTAGACTCACCTCATACTCCCTGCACCTTGTGCGCAGATTTAGGTGCTCCTGAGGCATAGAGTTGCTGTTGCTGCTGACTTTCAGACAGACGGAGACTTGAGGTAGCTACCAACGTCTNTGGTAGAGGCTCAGTACTCGTGACCCCTCGATTTTAGGTGGATTGTTGTTCAGCTATGTTCTAAATCGTGTTGCTTATCCCTGACTGGGAGTTTTGTTATGAAAATGGTTATTTTAAATCTTGAATTCCTTCTTCTTGAGCTGGAATACCATTTTTGGTAAAGGATTGGTCGGGCTTGCCTAGCCTTGCGGCCGGGCACCATCACGATCGGGAATTGGGTCGTGACAAGTTGGTATCAGAGCCTAGGTTACTAGGTCTCACGAGTCATGAGCAGGTTTAGTA
>MU686295.1:98219-111303 GCA_026770625.1 Nicotiana glauca | reverse complement strand
GATTTTGGGGGCTTATCGATTCGGTTATCGATTACACCAATAAGAAAATTTGCGGGATTCCACGGAAAGTATATCCCTATAAACACGCCTAACTAATATGGACAAAAAGAAGCTAAAATAAGACAAACACTATTTATAATATAAAAATTATGTCAACAAACACATGCAACAAAACTAAAGTAAGTGATCAAATGTATGTCATCAACACTCCAACGGTATAAAAAAATNTCTAGTGAAAACTGGGGCAGAAAATTTTGTTCGTTTGTTTGTTTTGGTATCTTAAGCAGGTTGACCTCAAGACATAAGGTGCGATATGACTGATGGAATGAGTTTCAATCCAGAATAAAGAAAAGAAGAACAGAACAAAAAGAAATGAACTCAAAGTTGAAGCAAACAAGGGTGCGGATTGCTCAAAATCTGATTGAAGTCATAAGCTCCGCTGATCTAGTTTTTGATCCAATGCTGCAGAAAGAAATAAACACCTACAACTTACGAGCATCAAGATTCAGATCAGGGTCCACAACAAAATCAGCTAAGACTCAAGATCAAGTTTCAAGAGAATTATAGATAGGAATCTTGTAACTCATAGTTGATAGGCATAGCTAGCTTAGCTTTGATTTTCCTTTTTGGTGTAATAAGGAGGTCAACAAGCAGTAGCAGCAGCAACAACAATGAAATCACAGCTCCTGGTAGTCCCAGCTATCAAATTTTCCAGAACTACACTAACCTGATTCCTTTATAGCCAAGGATATGTAGGCAACCTTTGAATCAGGGTTCAGTCAGACGGTTTTCAAAAAATGCTTCTTCTGGAGTGCCGAGCAGGCAAAAATCCCTCATGTTGCTCATTTATATTTTCCCGAAAATCCTTCGTGTCTTCGAGTAAAGAAGGACAACTGTGAGCACGTAATTTTTACCACGCTTAAATTGCTCCTATAGAATTCATTAGAATTAGAATTTTTCTTTTAGTAGTTGAATTTTTAGAAATTTGTTGCATGGTTTTGTATTTTGTTTGCATTTTGTGTGCATTTTTAGGTGTCATAAAAAATGGAAAAATTATAAAAAATGGCACACTTGCATTTAGGACCTAATGCTATATTCTAGATTGATTAAACATCATTGAAAATAGGAGAAAATAATTAAAAATAGTCCTTTATATTGTTTACTTTCAATTTTTTTATTTTTCCTTAAGTTTTCTTTTTTAATTAGGATTTGTTTAATTTTTAGGAATTAATTAGTTTAATTTTAGAGTTAAATCAGGTTTTGTCTATTTTTGATTTTGTGCTTAACAAAATTTTTAAAAAAAATAATAAATAAATAAAAAGGAAAAGAAGAAAACAAATAAATAAAAAAAATTGAGAATTTTTAAAAGAGTCAAATAGGCTGGCCAATTTTGGGCCAAATTTTGATCCCAACCCAAATTTGCCTCAAAACCCATGCCAAAATGGCCCAAATGACCCACAGATCCGGTACAGCACCCCAAAATTTGAAACGATGTCGTTTTGAGTTAATGAAGGCCAATTAAATCTAAGCCATCCATTCACTTTAATCCAACGGCTCATAATTGATCTTCATTTTAAATAAAACTGTCCGGAAATCAGAGAAACCCTAGAGACCAATTATGTCTTCCTCGTACCACTGTTCTCTGCCACCCTCCGCCCTAACTCCGCCGCCGGAAATCGCCCCACGGCGGCGGCTGGCCTCCAATGACGCCCAAACTTACACCCCTAAACCGCCTCGCCTTCCTCTTTCTAAATCCCTAAACCTTGTCCCTCGAATCATCACCATTCTCTTCAAAACTTAGATCAAAATCTCGGCCAAAACCTTAACTCCTTCAAATCCGCCAAAAATCACACCATATACTCCCCTCACCTTCCTCTTCCTAAACCCTTAACCAGTTTTCCTCGAATCTCACTGGGCTCCCTCGAATTTCAGATTGAAGATTGACCAAAAACCCTAGTTCCTAGAAGTTCAAGTTCACTGATTATTGAGGCTATAATAATCCTCAATCTTGTGTTTCCTCACGAAAACACACGATTAAGGACGTTTTGGTCCAAATAATTCCAGAAGATGGCCAGGTTTCCTTTCTAGTTTCAAATCTAGGTATTTCTTTAGTTCTTCTGTTCTATTTTTCTTTGACTTGCATCGTGTTCTTAGGGTTTCTTCTGATTTAGTCCATAGGTTGATCCTGCTCTTAATGTTAGTTTTAATTCATAATAGGTCAGTTTTAATTCATAACTTGGTTATGGATTAATGTTTGTTCATGGTCGATTTTGCTCTGTTGATTGTTTTAATGATTAGTTTAATTTTTGATTTGGTTTAGGATTAATCCTGTTTCATGATTTCTGATTAGTTTAGTTGTGTTTTAGATGTGTGTTTTTACTCAGTGTTGTTTCTATTAGTATATGTTCTAATTTTCTTTTAATCTTTAGGCAATCTTGCTGAATCAGTATTTGATTTGTAATTTTCCTTTAGTTATTTAGTTTAATCAGTAATTTTTTCTTTTGTTGCTATATCAGTTTAATGTCGATTTTAAGTCTTATCCTTAGGATATTAGTGTCAATCAGAATTATTTTCTAATTTTCATTGATTAATTCGATTATTAGGTTTTCTGTTAGTTTTAGTTATTTGGATATAGCTGATTAGGCTAACCCTTGATTGACTAACCTTGGTTAGTTTGAACTAGGGTTAACTAGTTTTTCGAGTTAGCTTGGTTGATTTGGCAATTTAAGTTGATAAAAGGGTAAGTTGGGCATTTCAAAGAGAAAGAATCTTATGGAAACTGAATAGAATTACCTAGAACCTTCTAGAGGAGAGTCTAATGAGAATTTTAGTAGTTTTAGTGCAGTAACTTGGGCAACAAGCCAAAAGTTTAGGAACTAATGTATAAAAAATGAAAATAAAAGAGGGGGAAAATGGGTAATGCAATCTAGAAGCTTCCCCTTGATTTTCTGCCTATAAAAGGCACCCCCCTTACCTTCTTTTACAAGTTTTGAAACCTAAAAAATTTCCCAAAGTTTCAGCACCTAAAGTTCCCCCCAAAAAAAGGTTTTCTGCAAGTGTAGCATCTGAAATTTGAATTTTAAATTCAAATATTCAGATCTGAACTCCTACAATTCAGAAAATTCCTCTTAGACTTTAGTTTCTTCAAGAAACCAAAAACAAAAAGCAAAAACAATGACAAAACTCCAAAAAATTACTGTTTTATTGGGATACGTAGGTCAATTTTGAATTTTGGTGGTTGATTTGCATCTTCTAGCTTAGTTTATGGTTGTTAAAGTTTTTAAAAGTGTTCCTGGTTCAATTTCGAGTAAATTTGACTTCAAACAAGTGTGTTTTGGTTGATTTGTTGGTTTTTCTTCCCTGTTATTCCTTCCTGAGCATTGTGGTGTTGATTTGGCCTAAAATTGGTCCTGTTTGTTGCTGATTTGAGCTGTTAATTGCTGTCTAACACTGTTGACTTACTCCTATTTTTCTGTTCATTCAAATCCAGGTATATATCTCAAATTTACCTTGATGTAGCCTTTGAACTGGAATTGGAATAAAGCATAGTTACAAGTTTTGCCTCCTGATACATGCTCATTTGGATTGTTGTATGTCTATAGTTGGATATGTGCCATTGATATATGTTTTGTCTAGTATAGTTTAGTTTTGTTTTGGATTTTTACTCATATGAACACTGGACTGTATGGACTTATATATTTTTATGACTCTTAACTTAGATCTAGTATAATTCAGGTTAGCTATTCATTCATGACTTGTTTAAGTCATTGTTAACTTTCAGCTTCAGGATGTTAAAAACCAATTCTATAGGCCCTAACAGGCAGTGGCTCGTGTATAATAATAGGAGCACGATCAATTGATTGGACTGGTTTTGTTTTATCATTTTGAGATCGTTGCGCATAATAGATTATTGATTTAAATTCAATGCCCGGATTAAGTGTTAGTAGAATTGGCCATGTAATTAGTGCGAACAGTTAAAAGTGGTTTTTGAAATTAAATAATCAATTTTCCAACTTCTGAGTTTAGTTGCATTAATCCAATCATTAGGGCCTCTAAATGTTTGTAATGTTTTGTCAAATTAGATTGGGTAGCAGATTTAGAATTAAATTGATACTTGGATTGGATTTGGCATTCTCCTTTATTTGTTATCTCAATCAACGAATTTAACCACTGGAACTGTTTCAGTGATTCTGTTTGGGCTCGTCTATAGGCCCATGGCTGAGAACCTGTGCCATTTGACTTGGGCCTCAACATTGCTGATGCAAGGCCTAATTACCAGGCCTACCCATCTTCATTTGGACTCGCACCCAGGCCCAAGACTGGGCCCAACGTTTGGACTAGCTCCTCAATGGGAAAACCCAACTTATTTTTGATCCAACTAGACTTTAATAAAGTCCAAATTGCCGGGCAGCTTCATATTACAGGGATTGGGCCAATTGTTGAAGCCCAGGAAATGCTGAAGGTGGGAATTCATATCAAAATCATAAGATTAACTTGGTAACATGGTTTTGGGCCTTCTTGTTAAGTAGCATACTTGAATTAAGAGGTTGCCCTCTTGTTCAAGCGTGGACTTGAGCTCGAGGTCCAAATTCCTTGATTACTTCTAAATACTAGCATTAATAATATTAATTAATTAGGATCCTTTAGAGACAAATTAAATAAAAAATCATAGTTTGCTTTAGGTTGGCCTTTAAATAATAAAACGATATGCGCCCCGCCAAACAAAATACATAAATTGCGGGGCCCTCTTTAAATGCTTATATTAAAATACTTAGAATTCGGGACGTGCCGTTTAGTGAATTTTTACGGCCTCCCGCAAAGATAATAACACGTTAGTCGCTTTAGGTACGCTTTTAATAATTTTACCTTCCTAAATACGGGTGTGCATTTCATGCGACCCAAATCTAAATCCCAAAATATTGAATAAGAATGTGTCGAGGATCCAGGTGTATTTCATGTGACGTGATCCAAAAACACATTTTTAAATGATGTTCACTTTCTTAAAAAATTTAAATAAAAACGGTAAATCATTCTAAAATTGCACTGTAGAATGACATGTTTAAAAATCAGATTTGATCTATTTATAATAATTTAAGCGACCGTTCTAGAACTACGGGATCCGGAGGTGCCTAACACCTTCCCTCATGTCAACATAATTCCTTATTCAGAATTTCTAGTTCGCAGACTCCAACTGGGAAGTCGAAATTTTCCTTGATTTGGAATTCAAGCTAAACCGGTGACTTGGGACACCAAAATCCAATCCTATCCCAAGTGGTGACTCTAAAAATCAAATAAATAATTCCATTTCGAATAATGTCACTTTAAATGGAAAAAATCCCTTATACATTATCCTTCGTGGTAGGTGTGTAATAAGGAGATGTGGCACGACCAAGTATAGATACAACGTTTTATCCTCTTTCGACGTGTGGAGCAAAGGCGGTCTAGTCAGATATCGTTTCAATTCCTCTAAGATATGTTGGAATTATAGAGTCCACTCGAAGTTATTTTTCTTTTTGATTAAAGAGTAGAAATGATGACTCTTGTCTGACGATCTTTATATGAATCTACCGAGAGCCGCTATCCGCCCTGTCAGCCATTGCACAACCTTTACATTATTTATCACTATGATTTATTCGATAGCCTTGATTTTATCGGGGTTGATATCGATCCCCTTGTTCGATACCATGAAGCCTAAGAATTTGCCAGAACCCACTCCTAAGGCACATTTCTCGGAGTTAAGCTTCATGTTGTAACTTCTGAGGATGTCGAATATTTCCTGCAAATAAGTCAAATGGTCCTCTGTGCATAGGGATTTAACTAGCATGTTATCAATATAAACTTCCATGGATTTGCATATTTGATGATCAAACATTTTATTAACTAGACATTGGTATGTAACCCCTGTATTTTTAGCCTGAAGGGCATTACACTGTAACAGTAGGTACCATACTTTGGAACAAGGTCTTTTCCCTATCCTTGGGGTTTATCTGAATTTGATTATACCCCGAGTAGGCGTCGAGAAAGTTGAGGGTCTCATGGCCAGCCGTAGCATCGATCAGACGATCGATGTTAGGTAATGGGAACGAATCCTTGGGGCACGCCTTATTTAAGTCTTTATAATCTACACACATTCTTAACTTATTTTCCTTTTTGAGCACTACCACTACATTGGCCAGCCATTCTGGGTACTTTAACTTTCTAATAGACCCTATTTTAAGGAGTTTCGTTACCTCGTCCTTGATGAATGCATTTTTTACTTCGGACTGGGGTCTTCTTTTTTGCTTTACCGGTTTAAACCTAGAGTCGACACTCAGTCGGCGGGTGGTTTTTTACGGCGGGATTCCTATCATATCTAATGGGACCAAGCGAAATAGTTGATGTTATTAATAAGGAATTGAGGGGTGAAACCCGTTCCCAGGTATACCTTCCGATCCGGGAGATGCTCGATCAAGACGGCTTGCTCCAGTTCTTCAGCGGTCGATTTCGTTGCATTTGACTCTTCAGGAGCAACGAAAGTTCGAGGAGCGAGGAAATCTTCTTCATCATTATCGGGAGTTTGTAAGCTCCCACACTCATCTGAGGTGGAGTGTATGGGATTCGACACCTCCTAGTAAATTGCGAACATTTCTATTGCCGCATGATGTTCTCTATATATAGTTGTTATGCCATCCTTTGTTAGAAATTTTATCATCTGGTGCAGATTCGACGGTACTGCCCTCATGCTGTGTATCCACGGCTTGCCAAATAATGCGTTGTACCTCATGTCACCACTGATGACGTGGAATTTAGTGTTCTAAAATGTATCGAGCAAGTCAACCGAGAGGGCGATCTCTCCTTTCGTGACTTCGCCGACCATGTTGAAGCCGTGGAGGACCCGGGAAGTGGGTACAATCTGGTCGAGCTACCCAAGTTGTTCAACTACCGTAGACCTGATTACTTTTCCCCAGCTGTGTGGATCCACGATCACACGTTTAATTCGAACGTTGCTTAAAAGAAATGAAATTACCAGCGCATTGTTGTATGGTTCCACCGAGGTCTCAAGATCCTCCTCAGTAAATGCAAGCATGTCTTCGGCCATGGGGTCTCGGATCGGCCCTTCTACTGTAATGGATATTTTTATCCGTTTGGTCACGGATACTTGGGAAATGTCCGTTCCGACAATAATCATATGAACGACATGCCGAGGAGTCTCTCTTTTTAACTAGTTTAGATTTTTTCAAGTTTCCTGCTGAATTTCTCGGTGTGCTCCCTGGTTAATGTCAGGACCGGCGTTAACGCATTGGGCGTCGCACGAGGTCGTACCCTTAGGAATTGGATCTGGTGTGCTCTTAGGGTTTCGTGGTGGTACACCAACACCTGAAACATCCACACCATTTTCTCCATAGTTCTCAAGATTGTTGTTCATCGAATCAGATATTTTGACCTAAAATCAAAGATCTTGGGAAAGAAAAAGTGTGAAAGATAACTTGCGTTGTGTAGTAAAACCAACAAAAAAATAATCACTATTATTTTTAGCCCCACAGTGGGTGGCAAACTGTTTACCGTGAAAATGGTAATAACAATTAAATTTGATTTAGTGGTTCTAAAAATACGTGATCTATTTTTATGCTAGTTATTAAGCAGTTGATGCTATGTGAAAGACTTAGAAACGAGATAAGAGCTTTAAAGCGAGGTATTAACAAAATCGAATGGCTGTCGATTGGAGCCTCGAGCTTGCCTATTCGAGGGCCTCAAGGTCAAGTCGGAAGCTCATATGGAACTATCGAAGGTAATCGACAGGTGACTAACAATAGTAATAAATCAATGACGGCTCTTTATGGCCAATAATAAGCAATAAATGATGAATAATGGAAATAACACCATAAATATTAATAATAAATGGAAGCAATACTATCAAGAGAATAAGTTAGAGAGCAAAGAGAATGTTCTCGTGTACTTAGTATGGAGCAATATATGTCTACAAAATGACAAGGATCCCATTTAGATATGAGGGGAAATCCCAACATAGTACAAATACATTTATTACAAAGATATGGGGATGAGACAGCTAGCTGACGCTATGGTGCGGGCTCAGATTAGCCTGACAGACTTTGTTAGCTCTAGATACATGCCTTGGGAACTCCCCACTTTCTCGTCATAGCTGTTGGTTTGCACTGCCCCCGAGGTCGAGCGTCGATAGCCCTTGATGGTGAACCTCGACCGTAGTCTCGAACCCGTTAAGTGTGTTTTCGAGGCAACTCAACGAGGGAAAATTGGACCGTCCAATTTTACCGTAAACTCTTTCCCTACATGAAAAGGGACTAGCCAAATATGAGAGATTTATCATTTCCTTCAACAATAAGTAAAACCCAATTATGGTAAGAAAATCTGGACAAACACCTCACAAAAATTTCATACAACTTGACTATTCCTCTATTTCTACTTTTATTTAGAAAACACTAATAAAGCTAATTTTCAAGTTTTATTTTGAACATTAAAGGGAATGACGCACGACCAATCTCGGCTATTTCCTTCACAGAAACAATTGCAAAACAGCAAAGAGCTTTCATTTTTGTATTATGAATTTAAGTTCTATGTATTAAAACTAGCTGTAAATAACCTTTATGCGATCAATGCAGTATAACTAATTATAACATATCATTAGTCTAATTTGTAGTTTACCATATCAATCTTGCAATGAAGAGTTATTTGCAATCTTTATGATGTTAAAAAGTTTATACATAACTTAAACTTTACGAAGATAAAGAAATACAAAATGATAGCCGTAAATGCCTAATTTTTGCCCCATCTTTTTCTTATATATATATGTGTGTGTGTGTGTTTTTTTTCTTTTTGTGTATGTATAGGTTTTAAGAGTTGATTAATGGTTTGATAAATGGGGTAGGGATTGGACTAGTATATTTAAATTAAAATTGAGCCAAAATTGGCCTAAACTTTGAGCCCATTTAGTCCAAACCCGGTCCACAAGGGGCTGCCAGGGGAGGATCCAAACGACCTAGTTTTGGATCAAAACTACGTCGTTTTATTTAGTAATTTGAAGACTTGATCTCATCCTTCCATTATCTTTGACCCAATGGCCAATAATCAATTTATTTGTCATATAAAACATTCCAAAAATCAGATTTTTTTTGTCATTTGCCCAAAAGACCAAACCCTAGGTCTCTTCTCTTCTCTCTCTTTATCAGCCCGCCGCCACCAGTTCCACGGTGGTTCCGCCGGCCGGAAATTGCCACCCCCGGTTGGCCACCCCCAATCAACCCCAAAATTTTACCGTCTCTTTCCCTCTTCCTCCTCTTTCTACCTATATCACTCATATCCTCCAAATCTCCACCAATCTCCAAAAATCTAATAAAATCTGAAAAAACCCTAGCCACCGTCTATCACCTCCAAACCCCATAAAAATCATATCAGCGGCCTCCTCTCACTATCCTCTTCTCCATTCCACACCCAAAAACCTTCAAACCTCTCAAAAATCTGGCAAGCTTCAGCCAACCACCATTGGATCGCCCCACAGCCACTGCCGGCAACCACCGCTACCGCACTGCTTCCCGTTTCTCTTTTCACATTGGCCTCAAGCGAGTTTCTGCTGTCGATTTTCATCGCAGCTATCCTCCAATTCTTCAGAGTCATTTTTTTGATAATAATCGACATTAGACACTCGCTCAAGTCCTACCACTGCCTATCGACATTACCCAGATGCTCGAGTATACGGTAAAATCCTAGTTCCCCTTTTATTTTTATGAGTTTTGCCTCTGTAATTGGGTTTAGGTTCAATTTAAATCGTATATTTCTTGTCGATAGTTAATTGTCGTTTTGATCCTTGTCGATTCGATATATCAAGTTCACCTTTTGCATAGTTGCTTGATTTTCTGTTTGATTATATTCAACCATGAATCGTTCCTATGATCGCAATATGAATAAGTTGTTTCTACACAATTAGGTTTTGATTAGCGGATATTAATAGTCATTTATTTAGTTGTTGTTAGTCATTGTCGGATAATTAACAATGCTCGTTTAATTTTTATTTCACATTTTAGTTGGTGAGTTCAGTTGTTTTCTATGTTAGTTTGTACAAATCAAATTAATTTCAATCTTGTTTATTTGAATACTTTGTTCGGTTATCTTTTGAGTTTTGTTTCTGCTGTATTAATCCATAGATTGTTTAGTTTGAAAGTATGAGTGTGTTAGCTTGAATTTTAGTCATGGTAAAAGTTGAATACTTGAGTATAGGGTACTTTTTTGGCTGTCTTTTACTGTTCAAAAGTTGTTGGAGTACAATACTCCAAAATTCTGTTTATAGTTGACAAAAAGGACTGTCTTTGGACAGATTTTTTGACCAAAAACTGTCCTTTGAGTCTCGGACAGATTTTCAACGATGAAGGCCTTGGTTCTTCTCCCATAAATGTACAGACTCTATCTTACACTTGGACATATCTTTTAGAATTGCTTGAACACACATAAACATAAAAAAAATTCAGCAGTTGAACACATAAATTAAAAAAATTCAGCAGTTGAACACATAAAAAATAAACTGAAAATCATGAGTTTTTGGTTGAGTCTTAGCAGTGTTTTAAATCGTGCTCGCTACAGCGTTAAAGGCGTGTAGCGAGGCGAGGCGAGACTGTAGCACCACACAGGGACTACTGTGTTGCGATGTAGAATAGCGTGCGCCTCTGTCTCTATTGCGAGTGGTGAGGCGAGGCGAGTGGCGAGGCGGGGCGTTGCTATTTTGAGTATAAGACAAATTAAAACAGGCAGCGTTTATACTTATTCAATTAGGGCTTGGGTTTATACTACGCTACTCTTCTTCTCCCTTGAGTTGCTCCAATCGACAAAAATTAGGGCTTGGTTCCATCGTCTTCTTCTTCTTCCATCTTCTGCGACCAGGTATGTTTCTTCTTCTCCTTTCTTCTTCTTTCTTCTTTCTTCTTTGCTTGTCGTCTCTTTCACCCAGCTCCGTTTCTCTTTCTTCTTCTTTGCTCTGTTTTTCTTTCTTCTTTGCTCTGTTTTTCTTCTTCTTTCTTCCTATCTTTGCTATGTTTTTCTTCTTCTTTGCTCTGTTTCTCCATCATCTCTTTCAACTCTTCTTTTTAATTTTTTTTCTCTATTTTTCCAAAACAGGCCCTTCTTTGCTCTGTTTTATTTTCTTTATTTTTCTTTTTACTTTTTCTGCAATTCTGCTAAGTTGCTTAAATTATTTTTTTGTTGTTCTGTAGTTCTGTTTTTAAAAATAGTTAGGGAGGCAGTAACTTATTGTGTTATTAGATTTGTTGCTCTATTCTTTTATAAAATAGCGCTGAAAATTGAAATGGTATCATCCGATAATAGTAAACGAAGTGATATAGCTTGGAATTATGCTATACCAGGCTCATCAAAATTCGCAATCAAATGTGTTTTGTGAAAAAATATATAATGGTGGGATAAATCGTCATAAGAAACATTTGATATGTGGATTTAAGAATATAATACAATGTCCAAAATGTTCGTCCGAGGAGGAAATAAAAGCATTTGTTAAAAAGAAAAATATGACAAGAACTCAAATGAATTTCGAAGAATCGGTGAATATAATTGATGAAGATGATGAAACAGATGAATATGGTGAAATTAGACACCCTCTCCCCCAAAAAAAAACTCAAAAGATATATTCTGGTTCTAGTGGGTCAGCCACGTTAAGTTCGGCGACAAAAGGTCCCCTAAATCTTTATTTTCTGGCAAAACAACAAGAAAAGGGAAAAGGTGAAGAAGGCTAAGGTTTAGAAGCCAAAAAGATTTTGAGGGATCACGCCGTAAGTGCCTTTGCATCATGGATTTACGATGTAGGGCTTCCTTTCAACTGTGTTAACTACTCTACTTTTGATAAATTCATTGAGGCCGTAGGACAACATGGCCTAGGAATGAAGCCTCCTAGCTATCATGAAGTTAGAGTAACTCATCTTAAAAAGGAGGTGAAGAAGATAGACCAAATTATTGAGGAGCATAAAGTGGAATGGAACAAGTTTGGATGTTCCATTATGATGGATAAATGGACAACACGAAATGGAAAAATGATCATAAATGTGTTGGTGAACTCTCCAAGAGGGAGTGTTTTTCTTGAATCTCACGATACTAGCAAATCTTCTACGGATGGAAGCAAAATGTACAGCTTGTTTAGAAATACTATTGATAAAATTGGAAAGGAAAATGTTGTACAAATTGTTACAGATAATGCTAGTGAGAATGTTAGTACTGGGAAGATGATGGAAGCTATCTATCCAAACATTTATTGGACTCCATGTCCCGCACATTGTATCAACTTGATGTTTGGTGACATATTCAAGGAAAACCCATATGCTTCAGGTAACTTTAATATAGTTACCTTTAAAGCCTTTAACTTTATTTATACTTATGTCCTATCCTATTAAGTATTAACTATAAAATTGTTATTGTTACTTTTATAGTTTTCAGTAAGGCCGTCAAGGCATATGCTTACATCAGTCAGAGGCCGTTGTTGTTGAATTTGATGAGGAAATTCACAAAGGAAAGAAATTTGGTGAGACCGGCCAAGACTAGATTTGCAACGGCTTTCCTAACTCTGCATAGTTTTTATTTGCAAAAGAGAAATTTGAGAAAGCTAGTTCTTTCGAGTGATTGGAAAGATAATAAATATGCAAAGGAAGCTGCGGGGAAAGAAATTGCCAAAGTTCTTATTGCTCAATCATTCTAGAATGATGTCGTTCGGGCTCTTAAAGTTGGTGATCCTTTGATTAGGGTGCTTCGTATGGTGGATGGGGAGAAAAAACCACCAATGGGCTATATTTATGAAGCTATGGATAGAGCTAAAGAGAGTATTGCAGCGGCATTTTATGGAGATGTTAGGAAATATGAAAAAGTTTTTGAGATAATTGATGCATGTGACGACCTGGCTTGTTGTCACGTGAGTTACCGCCCCGTTTTCCCCATATTATGTTGTTCTATGTTTCAATATCAGTATTTGAGTTGATTGGATAGAATTGAATTGGTTTTAGTTGGACATGAGGCACATAGTCTCTTAGAAGGAAGCTTGTTTTGGAAAAGTCAACCAAAAGTTGACTATATAGTTAGAAGG
>MU686295.1:63040-80588 GCA_026770625.1 Nicotiana glauca | reverse complement strand
TATTAGTCTTTATCTTTAATTTATGAACTATTATGAGTCTATGACCATCTAGTATCTATTGAGTCTTTAATTTTTGAATGATATATTTATTAATATATTATTGTTATTGAGCTTTTAGTTATTTGTATATAATATTTTATATTTTTGGATAAATTGTCGCCTCACATCAAAAAGGTGAGCGCTTCGTTGCGCGCCTCTCACCTCTCGCCTTAGTGAAGCGGGCTTCGTCGCTATTTGTCGCCGCGCGTTGTCCAAAACACTGAGTCTTAGAGTGCAAAATCTTTCGAAAACACATAAGATTCTTAGAGTTTGATTCTTGAGTTCCTTCTTTTAAAGAATCACTAGTTTTAGTGATATTTCTGGGCAGTTTTAATACGGTTTCACTGTTGTTTCGTCACTGTTTCTGCTTTCTTTGTTGCTGATTTTTTGCCCCTTCACTACCGAAATTCATCTTGTGACAAATCAGGTAATGTTTATATCTATTATAATGCAGATTCTTGATGTCGAATGTTGAAGGTGCCAACCTGCCTCTATTTTTTAAGCATGCTTGTTGTTACTTAATGAAGAAATGAGTGTTTGAATGACGTTTGCATGTTTTTGGTGTACAAAATCTAGAATACTTTAGTTAATACCTTAACTTCCCTTTACATTTGGGTGAAATAATATTCTACTCTATTCGTTGCCTTAAAATATATTGTATCACAAGGTTTTGGACTGTTACAGAATTGGTCTCTTAAGATTATCCTTTTTTTTTTTGCTATTCATGTTTATGTGCAAGTAGAGAATCGCATATACTAATTAAAAAATTGATTTTCTGATGCAACTAAACTGTGGATGCATCTTTTGTTTTATTTGTTGTAGTTTTAAAAGAAACAAATTTTGCCATGTTAGTTACATTATTTGTTGTTTTTTTTCTATTCTTACATTGTTATATTGGATTACAGTGTGGAGGCCATGAATTTTTATTAATTTGTCATATACTTTGGTATTAATTGATAAGTTTAATTTTTTTTATATCCTCCATTTCTTATAATGCCAAAACAGAGAAGTTTTTCCCTTTAATCCTTGTTAACTTGCCAAAAGAATAAAATATTATTAGAATGGTGGAGTTAAGTAACGAATTGGGGCATGCATTTCTAATGGGCGTGTGTGTGCTTGGAGGATTTGGCAAAAAGGTTATGTAATTGTTAATGGGCTGTATAGTTACGAGAATAATTGAAGAATCTACTGGGCCCAAGAAATCGTGTAGTAAAGTTGATAGCCCACATTATTTTTTATGAATAAATTGTTGGCCCGCTAATACAATAATAGGTTAGTTCACTAGTTGGCCCAAATTTACCACAAGCTAGGGCCTAACTTTCATGTACATAGTTTCTTTCGCCAATTAGCAAATGAAAATTTTCTTTTTTACAATTAAATTGCTTTATAACTTAGTCTTTTTTTGAAAATTAATTTAAACGCTGGGCAATTAGTAGGCGCGCTTTAACCCTTTTTATTCACGGACTCGCTTGCGTAGCATGATGTTTAACCTTTATTAAATTAGTACAATGATCTCAATAGCTTAATTAATTCTTAATTAATCCCTTGCTTATAATCGCGGATTCGCTTGCGTAGCACGGTAGTTGATATTTAATAAACTCCAAACATTATTTTTTTTCTCTCTTTTCTCAAATGTAGTAAATTACCCAAGTGTAATAACGTGCTAATAATTCTTTGTCATGATTGCGGATTCGCTTGCGTAGTGTCGTTCTGACTAAGTCAATAAATTTCGTCTCGATCATGCCTTTGCTTGCGTAGTGTGATTATGACATTTTATTATATTTTTTTCTAATAAATGAGAAATAAAAGCGGGTAAGTAAAACATGAAAAGTCATATAGATCACAGTTTGTCCAAAATTAATTTAAGCCAAGTTTTAAGTCAATAAAGCGACCGTGCTAGAACCACGGGACTCAGGGAACATCTTGTACCTTCTCCCCGGTCAATAGAATTCCTTATCCGAACTTTATTTTTGCGGACCGATATAAAAGAGTCAAATCTTCCTTTGAATAAGAATTCAAATAAAAGGTGACTTGAAATACCCAAAATATCAATTCCAAATGGTGATTCTGTAAACAAAATAATCCCTATTTCAAAGATATCACTTTAATTGGAAAAACTCTTTAACCCACAATCCATAACACCACACATATTCTTTTGGGGTAGAAAAGGGGTGTGACAGCTCTGACGACTCTGCTGGGGACTTTTAAGTATTCGAGCTTGTACTTTGACTTTATTTGGCTTTATTAATTTTTTTATATATAACTGTGATTTATTTGGGCATAATGTGCTATTTGCTTGCTCATTACCGCTTTGATATTATTGAACTGTATTATAAATTGTCTTCTTGCGCACCCCCTATAAGTCTTCTGAATACAACCTCGAGAATCACGGATGCGCTCCCCATTCTTTGTTGAGATAAAGTCGGTGGGCCTGGGCTCCCTGTGAAGGATTATTAGTCACCCATATTAAAGAATGGGGAGGGTCCAGTAGTTAAGTCGGAGAAGTATTGCTCCCGGTATGCTACCCCGTCCCAACTCGAATTGGTCGCTCGTTTTATGGTCAGTCTAGATATGCCTCATTCCCTAGGACTTTTAAGACCTAGAAGAACAAGCCACATGCCTGGCTATCCATAGTAAGATCATTTTATTGCATCATATGACTTAGCGAAGCTCGGAACAGGAGCCGAGTCCATATAAGATATATTTTTTTTTTGAGACCATCGTGTTTACTTATGTTCCACTTATTGCATCATTTGAAAGGCTTGCTTGCATTTGTTGACCGTCTTTAGAAAATTAGTTGAGCGAGAAAAAAAAATCATTCCCCCAGTTTTGAACAGGTAATTCGTTTTTACCAAATAAAAAAATAAAATAAAAGTGGTCTAGTCTTGGTTTGAACTACGCATGTCCGATTCTCACAATTTCAGTGGGGTACGTAGGCAACCTTCATTAGATTTGACCCCCATTTTTGCAAGAGTTTTTGAAATCGATGTGTTCATAATATTTTTCTTTTAATAAATAAAAAAAGCGATATTTTGCTTTGTTTTTTTTCTTTTTCTTTTTCATTGTTTTTGTTTTTATGTCCGATCATGTTTTTCAATGCAACCTCGAAACCTTCTTCAGAACCGTCGAAGGGTTGTTTTCGTAGATATAGCTAATATTTTATCATTTTTCCCTCAATGTTAAACCATTTTTGCCGAAATTGCCTTAAAACCTTTCTCGAAAGTGCCAAAGAGCTATTTTCATTCAAAATGATTACTTTGGTCGTTTTTAACACCTTTTACCATTTCGTCTTTATTTTTTACCATTTTTGCTGGGGCAGCCTTTCAACCTCCCTCGGAAGTGTCGAAGGGCTATTTTCGTAAAAATAATCATTTTGTTGTTATCGGCCATTTTTGCCAAGTCAACCTTACAGTTTTTTTTTGAAATCATTTTTTTAATATAAAAAATAAACTTTTATTTATTTTTAACCCGCTTATCCATATTCAAATATTATTACCGGGACTGCCTTCGTACTTTTCTTGGAGGTGTTGAAGAGCCATTTTCATAAAAATAACCATCTTGTCCTATTCGTCACTTTTTATCATTTTGCCCTTTGTCTGACTATTTTTGTTTCCTCTGCGAGATACCTGAGTAATCCTTCCAGAGTCTAGGCCTCTTATCATATGAAGTTTTTTCGTTGTCTTATCCAAAAGTCTGTTTGGTGTCATTTCTTCGAGTTTAGATTAGGACTCAACCTTATAATTTTATTTATATAGGTACAATATGGATTCAGTTAGTGGGAGACCTGACAAGAGGCTGAGAGATGAAGAGCACTTGCCGTTTAAGATTGTCGACAAAGTGCCCAGTTTATTGAAGTGATGGTGGAACAACATGGATGGGTTTGAGCAAGGAAAGATCAAAGAGTGTTTGAAAAACTTGGGTAAACATTATGGAGATTGAGCCCAAACGAGAACTCATCGAGGCTTTAGTTTATTTTTGGGACTTGAAGAATAATGTGTTTCATCTCAATGGGTTTGAAATGACTCCTATCTTGGAGGAATTCGCTGAATATACCGATCTGGGGCATAAGAGTCGAACAAAGAGACTTTTGGATCCCAGGGGCGTTACTACTACCAAGTTCCTTGAGCAGATGTGAATCAGCCACACCGAGATTGCACATGTGGTGCAAGGGCAAGTATGCCTAGATTTCTTATATGATAGGCACGGGAATGAAGAGAGCTTCTCAGAATATGGGAAGAAGCTAATTAACAAATAGAACCAACACACATGGCGAGGCCATGGACGGAAAGCATTCATTGTAGCTTTCTTGGGGTGCATGGTCTTCCCAAGAGAGGATCAGAAGATTAACATTCGGTTATCTGGGATAGTCACAGCCATGATGAAAAGAACTGATTCCTCCATTCTTCCAATGGTGTTAGCAGATACCTTTCGTGCCTTGAACAGGTGCTGGGAAGGAAAAGGTTTCTTTGAAGGTTGCAACCTCCTGCTCCAGATGTGGTTCATGGATCATCTTTTCCGCCGTCCTCAAGTAGACCACTGTACTTGTTGGGGTAATCATGTTCGCCAGTATAATGCTAGATTGAAGAGTGAGCTGGAGATCCGCAATTTTCCAGAAATTATCAATGATTGGAAATAGTATCTTCACTCCTTAACAGATGATTAGATCACTTGGAATTATCCTTAGTTCACCACAGAATATGTCATCTATTAGTCATCTTGCCATCTGTTTCTGATCTTGATAGGGCTTCAAGGTTATCAGCCATATGTTTCCATGAGAGTTTTACATTAGTTGGGTCACAAACAAATAGTGCCCCCGGTAGAGACTATGGAAAATTTTATCTTGGAAGAAACATTAGAGGATCCCATTCGTGAAGCTTATGCTCAATGTGTTTGGAATGGCACTAAGAGACTTGAGCATTTCACCATGGTGGAAGATCGAGGAAGGGGTGAGTTGAATCCTTCTTATCTTGAGTGGTTATATAATCAAGATGCTCTCGCAGATAGACCAGGGACAGCCGTGAGGAGCACCGTAGAGTGAGAGGCTGAGATTCAAAATAGAGTTGGGCTGGTTGCGGAAGAGATGAAAAGGGATTATGAGTCTAACTTTGGAGCACTGCAAGAAGAGCTCAACATCGTTAAAGTAGATAGGGATATGCTATATGATGCTTTTGAGAAAGATAAAGCTCAGTGGGCACGAGAGAAGCAAGCACTCAAATCCCAAATTCGAAATAAGAACATAGTCACAACCGCTCAGTAACAAGAAGAGAGAGAAGCCCAGTTCAGGGTAGTCCGTGATCATGGGCGCATGAGTTACGCTCCACTAATCAAAGGTTTAAGGGATCATATAGAGGGAGTTGAATCAAATAAGGAGCACCAGATCAGTGAGTTTGAAATATAAATACACCACTACCAAAAGGTGATCAATTGGTTAGAAGCGGAGTCGCTAGAAGTCGCTAGAAGTTCAATGCCATAGTGATATAGCCCTGGATCGCAAGCGTGATGCGCTGGATCTAGATGAGACCCATGGTCAGCAAAATCAAGAGTTGCATGTGGCTCAAGAATACATTAAGGGAAAGATCCTTGAGGTAGCCACATATACCTCAAGAGCATGCAGGAGTTGCCAAGGAATGATGCTCGAGCGGTTTGCAAAAGTATCAGTGAACGTTGCTCGTCATATATCTGAAGACTTGGAGAGGATATAACGCAATGTTGGGGGTCAGCCGTAGGAACAAGAGCCTTGATTACAGTGATGCTGGTGGATTCTAATGCAGAGATCAAAGTCTTATTTTAGTTATTAGTCCTTTTTTATTATGCTTTTGCTGTTTTTAAGTCTATAAGAGTCTTTTGGTGTTTTGAATCTTGTTGTTTTGCCTTTTATCCTAAAAAGTCTATTTGAGTCAGGTTTGGCCTTGTTTATATTTATGTAACTCCTGCTCTTTGAGTCTTGTATCCAAAAAAAAATATTGTATTGAAAATCAATGAAAAAGATTTTTGTTTATAAAAATTCTAAAATGAACCAAAAAGATGTTTGTTTTGTTAAAAAAAAAGAAGGTCTTGTACCTGAACTACGTATTGATCTGATTCATGCGGCGACATGATACGTAGGAAACCCGCAAAAGGTTCGATCAAATATTTTTCAAATGACTCTAAAGTGAGGGATCAAAACAAGGCGAGAGAAACATGAAGCATTCTAAAAGAATATTAGAGATGGTGATATTTTAGGAGCATAGCATATCTACATGTGATTCCTATATGTAAAATGCTTAACCCTAACACATTTGTTGCCTCTTATATAGTAAGCTTAAAGTGGTTGGTTTATGGTGAAGCTGGCAACACATCATTACTTTACAAGATCTAAGGGAGCTGTGGTAATAGATAACAGTGATGAAATCGAGTTGGTTAGTGACAATCCGCAGGGTCAGTCAATTGAGCAAGAGTCGGAGGAAATAAGAAAATTGAGTAAACAACTGTTAGATGTATATTAAGCTTGGGTTTCCGGTCGACCTCCACCCCAGGTTCCCATAGAGGGAACTTCTACCATACCCCACGCTACTCAACCACCATTCCATGCAACGAGCGATCCTAGTTTACCACCAAGGTATGTGCCAAACTACAACCTCCATGCTGTCCCCGGTACCTCTAACATGCGACCTCCAATAGCACCAGTCAGGAACACCCCTCTCGTCGTGTTTGGCGCACCGGTACAATCCGCCACCACCTTCTGTGACGAGGCCAAATAATAAGCCATCATCTTATGCTTATGATGGCCAACACTATTCTCCAAATATGGGTTTCGAGGTCTCGCCTCCATACAATCAGACTCCGCAATACTAGTCACCAGTGGAAAATGAAAAGCCTGCCACGACGATTGAGCCAGATGAGATGGCCAGGAAAATGAAAAGTCTTGAACAAAATATAAAGAATATACATGGATTAGGTGGTCACAAAAGTGTTTAATTCAATGATCTATGCATGTTCCCTCACATCCATTTGCCACGAGGGTTCAAGATCCCAAAATTTGAGAAATATGATGGACATGACGACCCTATCACCCACTTGAAAAGGTACTGCAACCAGTTGAGGGGTGCAGGAGGAAAGGAAGAGCTGCTGATAGCTTACTTTGGGGAAAGCCTTGTGGGGGTAGCTTCCGAATGGTTCATTGACCAAGATATCTCTTACTGGCATGTTTGGGATGACATGGCCCAAGCCTTCGTCAAACAATTTCAGTACAACATTGATATTGCGTCGGATCGTAATTCCTTGTCCAATATGAAGAAAAAACCGATCGAAAGTTTTAGGGAGTATGCCATCAAGTGGAGGGAGCAAGCGACTAGAGTTAAGCCACCCATGGATAACCACAAGTTGATCACTATTTTCTGGAGGCTCAAGAGCCTGATTACTTTCAGAACATGATGTCCGCGATGGGTAGACCTTTTGTAGAAGCAATCAAAATAGGGGAGATGGTCGAAAATGGCCTCAATACTGGCAGAATTGTAAGTCAAGCTACTCTCAAGGCCACCACCCAAGCTATCCAAAATGGGTCGGGAGGTTTGTAAAATAGAAAGAAGAGATATGAAAGTCCATGATGGCTTTGGGATCTAGGGAAGTTCAAAGAGGGGTATCGTACCCTTGTGTGCAAGTTCAGCAGGGGAAATACAGCTACCCTCAACATTACTATCCCCTGCCAATTCCTCAATACTCTGTGGGCCCTCCATAAAATACAGTGTTCAATGCTCAATCATATGCTCAGCCTCCCAATCAGCAGGTACGGGCACCAGCTCCAAGGGCCCCCCAACCTCAACATCAAAATTTTTGGTTACCATACAATACTCGTCCCAAGTAGGATTATGGTCAAGAGTAGAGGCCAGCAGAAGAATTCACTCCAATGGACAAATCATACTCTAGTCTATTCCAAAAACTGAAGCAAATGGGCGTGATTTGACCCATTGCTCCCCACCATATGCATCCTGATTCATATGGATTTCAAGCAAATACTAGATGTAAATATCATTCAGGTGCCCTGGTTATAGCACTGTTGACTGTTGGACTCTGAAAAGATCCATAGAGAGACTCATTTCTAAAAAATTGATTGTAGTGACGAATGGCGAGGACCATCCTAATGTGACAAACAACCCATTGCCAGCACACAATGATGTTCATTTCATGGGAATGATTGGTCGAGATCAAGAATACAAGCTGATCGATAGAGCAAAAATAATAGTAGGTGCAATTCAATAAGGAACATGTTCGAAATTAAGTCCCAGCCGAGATGTGCCATTGATTGTGAAAGGCACCCAAATCTCAAATAAAGCAACTTTATTTGTTCCAAAAATCTCGAGGTTGGACATTCACTCCAGTGTTCCAAGCCCAAGGTTATATGTACTTGGAGGCCACCCCAATACAAAGAAAAATCAGGGTGGTACAAATGGTATAACAGAGCCGATCATAATCAAACCCGTTGTGCAACCCCCTGTGAAAAACACAAAAACCACTCCTTGGAACTTCAACAAAACTGTGATGACCTACAAAGGCAAGGAAATCATAGAGGAAGTGGGGGAAACTGGAGGTTTAACTCGATAAGGGAGATGTTACTCTTCAGAAGAGTTGAGGAAGGCCAAGCAAATTAGAGAAGGCCATTTGCCAATAAAGAAACCAGTCACTGAAGTAGATGCAGAAGAGTTTTTGAAAAAGATGAAAGTTCAGTATTACTCAATCATTGACCAGCTAAGAAAGACCCCCGCTCAAATCTCTCTACTATCTCTACTCCTACAGTCTGAAGAACATGCCCGTGTACTAATCAATGTCCTGAACGAGGCATATATCTCAGAAGAGACTACGATGAATCAGTTAGAGAAGATGGCCAACAGATTTTTTGAGGTGAATAGAACCTCCTTTACTGATGATGAACTTCCCGAGGAGGGAGTCGGGCACAATAGGGCATTGAACTTGATGGTAAAATGTGAGGGGCATTATGTACAGCGAGTCATAGGTTGATGGAGGCTCAAGTGTAGATGTATTCCATCTATCTACCTTGCAAAGCATGAAGTTTAATACAGATAGAATCCGACCAGCAATGTTCGCATCCAGGCTTTTGATGGCTCAACAAGAGATACCATTAGGGAGATCAACCTCACCATGACGATTGGGCCAGTTGACTTTGAGATTGTATTCCAAGTAGTGGACATGGAAACTTCTTATAAATTTCTTCTTGGAAGGCCATGGATCCATACGGCCCGAGCTGTGCCATCCACCTTGCATCAGATGCTCAAATTTGAACATGATAGGCAAGAAATTATAGTTCACAAGGAAGACGAGTCTTCCATTTATAAAGACCCGTTAATCCCCTGCATTGAGGCCAAGGAAGGGTCTGAGTCCGTTGTCTATCAAGATTTTGAAGTGGTTGTTGTGGACCATGTCAAGGAAGGAAAGCCCATTTGGCATCCTCGTCTTTCCTCCATATCTATAATGGTGGCTACAGTTATGATGAGATAAGGTTATGAGCCAGGAAAAGGCATGGGGTCATCATTGCAAGGAATTTCGGAGCCTATTTCTCCGTTCGGTAACCAGGGTACTTTTGGATTAGGCTTCAGGCCAACACAAGCAGACGAGAACAAATACAAGAACCGGAAAAAAACATGGATGGGTCTTGCAATGACCTACCTATCCCTCACATTTTCTACATCTTTGTCAAGCCACGATTTTGAGAGGGTTAAAATTCCTCGGTGCATGCAAACATTGATGAAATTTGCCATGGCCTCAGCCAGATGTTTTCTGAAGTGAATATGATCCAGGCTGGTGAAAGCACTAGTCGTGCCGATATGTAACTAATTGAATTGGGAAGTAGCTCCTCTCCCCACAAGGAAGGAGTCTTGGTAGTTTGCTTTTACAGCTTTTTTTTATTTATTTTGGATTACTTTCAGGGTTGTAATCCAAACATCTCAGTATGAGTGTTTTGTTTTGATGTTTACCCTTCTTCCTTTCGAATTCAATGAAATGCAGTTCAGTTTCCTATTAAGTTTTGTATCTTTTCCTTTTCCTAATTCCTATCATTTTATTTCCATTTCAGTTTTGTTAATGTCGGCTTTAATAATATGACATGCATGCGAAATTCATGCCCAGATCTTAAAAAGCTGTCTAATATCAAAATAATTCATCAAGAGGTTGAATATGATAAAGATGAGGTTGTTGAGGAGATAAAAAGAGAGTTGGAACAATTTGAAAACAAGCCTAAGCCAAACCTCAATGAAATAGAGCCGATTAATATCGGAAGTCCTGAAGAAGTTAGAGAGAAAAAAATAAGCATTCGCACTGAACAAAGAACCAGAGATGGCTTGATTTACCTTTTATTTGACTACAGAGATGTATTTGCTTGGTCTTACTATGATAAATCGGGTTTAAGTGCTGATCTGGTGGTTCATAAGCTTCCTACATATCCTGGTTTTCCACCAGTCCAACAAAAGAAATAAAAATTTAATACAGATATGAGTGACAAAATCAAAGAGGAAATAATGAAGCAACTGAGTACTAATGTGGTCAGAGCTGTCTGATAAACCACTTGGGTGGCGAATGTTGTGCTTGTGCCGAAGAAGGATGGAAAACTAGAGTCTGTGTTGACTACAGGGACCTGAACTAAGCAAGTCCAAAGGATAATTTTCCTTTGTCAAATATCCATATTCTTGTAAATAATTGCGCAAAACATGAGATATAATCATTCGTGGATTGCTATGCTTGGTACCACCAAATTCTAATGTATGAGGATGATGTAGAAAAGACTGCTTTCACCATGCCATGGGGTACTTATTGTTACAGGGTCATGCCATTCGGTTTAAAGAATGCAGGGGAAACTTACATGAGGGCCATGACCACCATTTTTCATGACATGATGCACAAAGAGATTGAAGTATATGTCGATGATGTCATCATAAAATCAAAGACACAGGTTGATCACGTGTGTGATTTGAAAAAGTTCTTCGAACGGCTTCGAAGGTATGACCTTAAGCTTAATCTAGCCAAGTGTGCATTTGGGGTTCCATCTGGGAAACTCCTCGGTTTTATAGTTAGCCGGAGAGGCATCGAATTGGATCCATCTAAGATAAAGTCCATTCGAGATCTGCCACCCCCGAAGAATAAAAAGGAAGTCATGAGTTTTCTCGGGAGGTTGAACTACATCAGTAGGTTCATTGCTCAACTCACAAGCACGTGCTATCCCATCTTTAAGTTGTTGAAAAAGGATGTTGCTATCAGGTGGACAGACAATTGCCAAAAATCTTGTGACAGGATCAAGATTATTTGTCAAAACCCCCTGTACTGGTCCCACCTGAACCTGGCAGGCCTTTGTTTTTATATCTATCGGTGATGGATAATTTCTTTGGATGCATTCTGGGCAACATGAGGTAACAGGCAAACTATTATTTGAGCAAGAAGTTTAAGGTTAAGTACACCCTTTTAGAAAGGACATGTTGTGCCTTGACTTGGGTCGCTCAGTAGCTGAGACATTATCTTTTGGCCTACACTACTCAAGAGTTTAATTCTTGAGTTCCTTCTCTTAAAGAATCACTAGTTTTAGTGAGATTTCTAGGTTGTTTTAATACGGATTCACTGTTGTTTCGTCGCTGTTTCTGCTGTCTTTGTTGCTGATTTTCTGCCCCTTCACTACTGAATTTCATCTTGTGACAAATCGGGTAACCTTTAAATCTATTGTAATGCAGATTCTCGATGTCGAATGTTGAAGGTGCCAACCTGCCTCTATTATTTGAGCATGCTTGTTGTGACTTAATGAAGAAATGAGTGTTTGAATGACGCGTGCATGTTTCCGGTGTACAAAATCTAGAATAGTTTAGTTAATACTTTAACTTGTCTTTACATTTGGGGTGAAATAATATTCTGTTAGTTTATTAGTTGTCTTAAAATATATTGTATTACAAGGTATTGTTATAGAGTTGGTCTCTTAAGATTATCCTTTTTGTTTTGCTATCCATGTTTATGTGCAAGTAGAGAATCGCATATAGTAATAAAAAACTGATTTTCGGACGCAACTAAACTATGGATGCATCTTTTGTTTTATTTGTTCTAGTTTTAAAAGAAAAAACTTTTGCCATGTTAGTTACATTATTTGTTGTTTTTTTGTTTGTTTGTGTTCTTACATTGCTATATTGGATTACAATGTGGAGGCCATGAATTTTCTTTAGTTTACCATATGCTTTGGTATTAGTTGATAAGTTTAATTTTTTTTTATCTCCTCCATTTCTTATAATGCCAAAACAGAGAAGTTTTTCCCTTTAATCCTTGTTAACTTGCCAAAAAAATAAAATATTATTAGAATGGTGGAGTTAAGTAAGAAATTGGGGCATGAATTTTTAATTGGGTGTGTGTGCGCGCGCGTTAGGAGGATTTGGGAAAAAGATTATGTAATTGCTAATGGGATGTATAGTTACAAGAATAATTAAAGAATCCATTGGGCCAAAGAAATCATGTAGTAAAGTTGATAGCCCACATTTTTTTTGTTTTTTTGAATAAATTGTTGGCCCGCTAATACAATAATAGGTAAGTTCACTAGTTGGCCCAAATTTACCACATACAGGGTCTAACTTTCATGTATATAGTTTCTTTCGCCAATTTTTACAATTAAATAGCTTTATAACTTAGTTTTTTTTTATAATTAATTTAAACGCTAGGCAATTAGTAGGCACTCTTTAGTCCTTTTCTTTTCTTGCTTATTAGAAAAATTAAAGAATATAATAAAATATCAAAAACATTATAGACCCACTTGTTGCGGGGTCTATATTTTCATTTGGGAATCTTAAGGGAATATACGTAAAAAAGAAAAAAACACTATTTATCAACAGCTAGTCATTTTAGTCAATTACCAAAAATAGCCAAAAACATTATCAATGATATACAACATTCAAAAACCATAGGCAATTTTTGTTTTCAATGGTTATTGTTGCGATCCGTTGAAAATCCATAAATAAGGCAATATACATGTGATAATTTGATACACATATCATCTTTTTACATGTTCAATCGTTGCTTTGAATTTTCAATCCAAACCATCTCAAAATTCCACTAAATCATCCTAAAACCGAGATTTAAATTCCTTAACAAGTCTCTCATCTATTCCAACAACAACCACTCGAAATAAATTTTAGTTTCTAAAATACAAATTTTTGAGTTCCAGCTTAAGCAAGCTTCAATGACTATCCATGGAGTTTCAGTTTAATCTTTCAAACCAATCCAACAAACTAAAGTTTAATAGTGATTTCTAAATCGAATTAAGATACTCAGATTCTCTAAATTTCAACTTAAATGAATTAAACAGCGTGTTTGGTCTGACGCAAGTGATTTTCTATGGAAAATATGTTTGGCCAGTGAAAAGTTTTTGCTGGAAAAAGTATACTAAATATTAAAAATATATTAATAAATTAAAGAATATTTGAATGAAACTTTTGAATTTATTAATAATAATATCTAAGTGTTAACTGGAGCAAATAATATAAGATTTACAATTTAGATAGTTGAGGAAAATGACTTCCGTCACTAGTGCATTTTCCCCTTTTATAAAAATTGCTTTTCTTGACCAGAAAATGACTTTCTATCAAACAACATAGAGGCCGGAGCATTTCCCTTTTTTATTTTATTTTTATTGCTTTCAATCTTTTAAAAGCAAAATGATTATTGCTTCGCTTCTAACTATGTAATAAATGGTTAACTAGTTTAGTAATTTCTAGAACATTGATTTCTTTTTACTGGTGTAAGATTGAGTCGTTCCTCAACGGAGGCGGATCCAGGATTTGAGGTTTATGGGTTCCTACTGTAATTTTAGATTGATATGCAATAATAATTGGGTTCCCAGTTAGATATTTATAAATATTTAATGAATTTTTTAATATAAATACAGGATCTATGCAAAAGTTACTGGATTCCCGGGAACCTGTAGTGTAACCTCTAGATCCGCCCATGTTCCTCAACCAAACACTACAACACAAAGTGACATCAAACTTAAATATTTTCTTGATTTTGCCATGTCCGGCATTTGTCTTTTATGACAATCTTACTTAAAGTTACCAATCTACAAATATTAAATCAACAAATTATCTTAGCTTTTAAATGAACTTTTCCAAAAAAATAATAATCTGTCTTATGTCATCTAATGATAGATTATATATTGCTATGGTCTACAATTAGAACAAGAAAAAGACCCTTATTAGCCAGCCATTTGGCTTCTCTATGTTACTTCCTCATCTACTTGATTTTTTCTACTTTTTTCTTTATGAAGAAAAGTTATATAGCCTACATTGATTGTGTCAATATATGAGCAAAGGTTTTAAGGTTCAACCTAAATTTAGAGTACCCTTTAGCATTTCAAAGAAATGAATTGCTTCAAAATACCAGTGTTAATTATGTACATCATGGTTTTTTCCTTATCTTTGGACTTAGTTTTTTCTCAGACTAATATCTCCAATAAGTGTGTCCTGAATATTAACATTTCTTCATTATCTGAGGAGGATTGTACAGCTTTAGATAGAAACTGGGATGGGTTTTTGACCCAACCTTGCTGTGGATTATCTTTCAATAGATATTTACGAGCATTGGCACGTTGGACAAACCAAACAGGACATATCTTTCTTAATTCCACACAACAGATGGACTGCTTAATTTCGACGAAGAACACTAGTTCTGATACTTTTAGTTGTGGCATTGAAAAGTTGACGAGTGGTGCAGGAGGCTGCTCTGATTATTCAGATATCGATGTTGTGAACGAGTTAGGAAACAGATTGAAAAGTCTGAGAGATGATTGCATCCCAATGGATTCAAATGGAGGACTGATCACTAAAGGCTGCAATCAGTGTTTGAGGACATGGGGAGCATTGGCTTCACAATCGAAGAATAATTCGATGAAACTTGAGGCTGACATTTGTAGATTTAGTATGTTGATTTTATTAACTAGCCAAAGAATTTCTGATGAGAGTTGGATTGATGATATCTTTCATTGCCTAGGAGACAACTCTCTCCCTTTAGGTAATACTTGTCTACTTTCTGTTATAAGCAGATTTATGTTTTTCTCTTCCAACTTTTTGAATATTAAATTTTGATATTGACTTATCATTATATTCTGCAGTATCTTCTGCAGATGAGACTAGAAGTGAAACTAGACATCGAACTAAGTTTAAAAGAGGTAAAATCTTGAAATCCATTTTCACAACTATTATTGCAATTGCTGAGTTTCTGGACAAAAGAGTCTTCATATGGTTAAATATGCAGATCTTGGGATTCTAATTGGTGGCATAGTGGGGCTTGTCGTCATAATAATTATTACTGTGTGGATCTTATTGAAAAGGAAGAATGAAGTTAAACCATCAAGTGGAAGATATAGTAAGCCCTCGACACCAACAATCATAGAAAGATCAGTTGTTCTGAATGTTTTAACTTATACTAATTCTGTTTCCTGTTAGCAGTATCAGATGGATCTTACTCTGAAGAATCAAGCTATCGTAAACTATCACCTAAAGACATTTACTCCGCGACTGACAATCTCAGCATGTCTAACTTCATAGGTCAAGGCATAGCTGGTAAGAACAAAATCGAATTATGTACTAGTTGGCCTAGTCTCCTATGATGCGCCTCTTTATTGATCGATTCCTTTTGAAATGATCATGTTTTACAGGAAAAGTATACAAAGGAATTCTGGCAGATGGACAATATGTGGCGATTAAGCACATAATTAAGGACGAACAGATGGAAACATTTGTTAGAGAAGTTACAAGCCTCTCGCATATCAGACATCCGAACCTTGTATCCTTGCTAGGACACTATGATGGACCAAACGAGTGTTTTCTAGTTTATGAGCTATGCCACAATGGAAATCTTTCTGAATGGCTATTTGGTAAATATTTTTACTCATTTCTGCTCTCTTTGACCTGAATTATATTGTGTCCTGATTTCTACACACTAATTGAGCAGGTAAAAGTAAATATCTATCGTGGAGACGAAGACTAGAAACTGCACTTGATTGTGCCCGCGGTCTCCTGTTTCTCCATTCGTATCCTCAAGGCTCCATTGTTCACCGGGATATCAAGGTTAAATCCTATTTTACACCCATAATCTGTTCTCCATTTTCTAAATATTCTAAGTTATGTTTCTCTTTTTTTTGGTGAAATTTGCAGCCAGCAAACATTCTTCTATCTGCTAGCTTTGAAGCCAAACTCTCAGACTTTGGTTTGTCCAAAATTATTAGCATTGGTCACTCTCATGCTAGCTCAGAAGTGAGAGGAACTTTTGGTTATGTTGATCCTGAGTACCAAAAGAATCGACATGTTAATTCTTATGGTGATGTCTATAGCTTTGGGATAGTTCTGCTACAACTATTATCTGGACAAAGGGTTATCAACTTGGATTTGCAGAATCCAATGCTTCTAAGTAAAATGGTAAACAACTATAATCTTGTGTTTTTTTCAACGTTTCTTAATTTAACATATCGTTTTGAATCATAGGCGAAAAACTTGACTAAAGGTGGGAACATCAAAGAATTTGCTGATCCCAAAATGGAGGGGAAATTCTCAATTGAGGCTTTTGAACTTATACTTAAGTTAGCTTTGGTTAGCATAGGGCTTAAGCAGCAACGGCCATCCATGGAACAGGTGGTTGTTAAACTCGAAGAGGCTCTTGATTTATCAACAAGAGTTGAGTCAGTCCATCTTTAGTGCATATACACTTTATCTGGTTAAGTCCAGATTGAATTTGATGAACATAATAGCTTACGTACAATTCACTTTTATTTAAAAGCCTACCCAAGATCAAAGGTGAATCAAGATTTTATAGTCAGTGGATTCAAAATGAATTTAATACACGAGTATATATTTTGTCCGCATATGTACTTATGGATCAAGCAGAAAGCAATGGTTTCCACTGAACTCACTGAAGATCTGACTCTGCCTAAGATTGTATAATGATAATATAACTTTCCTCTATTACACAAATTTATCTTAATTAGGTGCCTACATGGGGATTGTGACGAGTAAATTTTATCCATGGTCGTTGAACTTTTGCGTTTGTTACTCAAAAATCACTTATCTTTTTTTGGTTATGATCACGCCCAACTATGCCTTATAAAAAGGACAATGCGGTCGTTGCAAATATAATCCGGTTTATAAGTCCGGAATCGAATCCCACAGAGAACTAAGGTTTAGCTACAGCTGTTCACTATCACCAAAAAGACAAGCTTGAACAATTCCTAACTTATAGATATTAAGATTCTTGTGTTTAACTAATTAACTAACAAATTAAACTACTAAATTAATAACTAAATATACTAAGGGTTAGAGACAAGATTAAGGAGGTCTAGAATTATGATTTCCCCAATTATCGGAATCCTTCCCGCTATGTCTTCTATAATTTCGCCTAATTTTCTTTACCAATCATGAGCACTCTTATTACCGTAAATCTCTCCCTAGTAATTACGACAATTTACTAGACGCACTCTCCCGAGCTACGCTAGCTGGCTTTTAATACA